>VMDO01029477.1:0-22593 GCA_007922755.1 Pedetes capensis | reverse complement strand
CAAAGACGCATTGCTCTAGGAAAAGCTGTGGCAAAAGATCTCTTTAGAGTATTGAAAAGCAAAGATGTCACATTGAAGATGAAGGTGCGTCTGACTCATGCCATGGTATTTTCAGTGGCATCATATGGTTGTGAAAGCTGGACATTGAACAAGAGAGACAGAAAAAGAATTGATGCTTTTGAATTGTGGTGCTGGAGACTTCTATTGAATATACCATGGACTGCCAAAAGAACCAACAAATCTGTCCTAGAAGTGCAACCAGAGTGCTCCTTGGAAGCAAGAATGGCCAAACTGCATCTTACATATTTTGGACATGTAGTCAGGAGAGAACAATCCCTGGAGAAGGACATCATGTTTGGAAGAGTGGCAGGTCAATGCAAAAGAGGAAAACCCTCCACCAGATGGATTGACACAGTGTCTGCAACAATGGGCTTAAACATAAATAAGATCGTTTGCCTGGCACAGAATCGGCAAGTGTTTCGATTTGCTGTACATAGGGTCGCTATGAGTCGGACTCGACTCAACGGCACCTAACAACAACAACCAGGTTCCCATGGTGAGAAGCTAACAAAAAATATCTCCACATGGCAAGGAAGGAGAAGAGTAACCATTTTCAAAAAATGTGCCCAGTATGGTGCCTACAAAAAAAGCCTTCTCAGCAGGGGAAAAGGCTTTGCTAGGGCCTTAGCTGACTGTTGGGATGGGGAGAGGATCAAATAATAAATCTCAATAAAAAGTTAAATATGTACTTCTTGTTATTGTTGTTGTTAGGTGCCATCTAGTCAATGTCTGACTTATAGCAACCTGATGTACAACAGATGAAACACTATTGTCAGTGCTTCTCTGCTATTCATAGAGTTTTCAATGGCTCATTTTTTGGGGGTGAGTGGGTTGCCAGGTCCTTCTCCCAAGCCTAAAGCACATGGTGTTCCCAAGTGATCTCTCATCTAAGTACTAACCTAGTCTGACTATGCTTAGCTTCCAAGATCTGATGGGACTGAATGCCACAGTGGTAAGGCTGCAGGAACAAATATATGCTTAACCACATGAAAATGAAAACACAACTTATAAACATGAGATCAAATGCAAAAGATGAACAAAACCAAGTTCTCTGAAAAAATCAGTGAAATTAATAAGCCCTTGTTGTTGTTGTTAGGTGCTGTCAAGTTGGTATCCGACTCATAGCGACCCTCTGTACAACAGGGGAAACACTATTGTCAGTGCTTCTCTGCTGTTCATAGGGTTTTCAATGGCAGATTGATTTTTGGGAGGGGGTTGCCAGGTCCTTCTCCCAAACCTACAGCTTCTGGTGTTCCCAGGCAGTCTCCCATCCAGGTACTAACCAGGCCTGACTCTGCTTAGCTTCCGAGATCTGATGGGATCGGATGCCACAGCGCTACAGCTGCAGGCAATAAGCCCTTAGCTATACTAAATAAGAAAGAGATATAATACAAATTGCTAATATCCAGAATGAAAGAAGGGCCATCACTACTGATCCCACAGGCATTAAAACAATAATACATACTATGAACAATTCACTATGGGACATTCATACAATGGAAAACTATAAAATGATAACAATGAATGAACTATAATTGTATGCTATATATATAAATATTGCAAAAGGTATTTTTGAGCTAAAGAAGCCATATATAGTGCCGAGCGTGGTGGTGCATGCCTGTAATCCCAGCAGCTTGGGAGGCAGAGGCAGGAGGATCACAAGTTTGAGACCAGAGGCAGTCTGTGTAACTTAGCGAGACCCCATCTCAAAAAGTAAAAAAAAAAAAAAAAAAAAAAATGGCCTAGGGCACAGTCCAGTGGTCCAACACTTGCAAAACATGCAGGGTTCAACCCCCAGTACCACAAAAAACAAATAAATAAATAAAAAATCAATAAAAAATATATAGAATAATTCCACATGATTCTACATATAAACATAACAATTTCAAAAACAGACAAACCTAAGCCCTGGTGTTAATGACTATCGGGATTATTGCCTACAAGAGGGCATGAGGGATATTTCTGGAGCACTAGTAATGTTCTGTTTCATGATTTGGATAAGTTACATGGATGTGTGAAAATTCATTAGGCTGTACAATTATGATTTTGTACTTTCTGTTGTACTCTACTATTCAAGTTTACTAAAAATATAAATAGCAGTTATATGGTAAAAAAGTAATGTTTTATTTTATTCATTTTATTTTTCATATTTTCCCAATTATTCATAGTAACTAAGTATTCCTTTTTAATATAGCTTCATTGAAGCATAATTTACATGGGTAGAAATCAACTCATTTAAAATATGTAGTTCACAGAAGTTTGGAAAATGTGTAAAGCTATGTGATCATGACTATATTTAAGGTATAGAATATTTCTATGTCTGCATAAGCTCCCTAGGGCTCCTTTGCAATCATTCCCTCAGCTTACCTTGGTCTCATCACTGATCTGCGTTCTGTTGCCATTTCTAAAAATGTAATATAAATGAGATTGAACAGTATGAAATCTTTTGCATCTGACTTCTTGGACCTCGCATAATGTTTTAAGATGAACTCATGCTGTGTCTATCAGTAGTTTTTCCTTCTCCTGATGGGTAGTTCCATTGCACTAATTTACCATAATTTGTCTATTCAGCAACTAATGGACATTTGAAATATTTTCTATTTTTTTCCTTCTCTTCTCCTTTCTTTTCCTTTCCCTTACTACTCTTCCTTGCTTCCTGCCGGCCTCCCTGCCTCCCTGCCTGCCTGCCTTCCCTTCTTCCTTCCTTCCTGCCCTCCTTCCTGACATTATCAATAAAGCTGGTAGGAGGATATGAATACATTTCTCTTTCTCTTGGGTAGAAAACTAGGAGCAGAATTTCTCAGCTTTATGGTAAGTACATATTTAGTTTTATAAGAAATTGCCAAAATGTTTTCCAACATGGTTGTACTGTCTTATACTTCTACCAGCAAGGTATGACAGTTTCAATTGCTCTACCTCCTCAACAACACTGAAGTATTATTAGTGACTTTCACTTTTATATTAGTATAAATATTTTCTTTCATATAGTAATATATCATTATGATTTTAATTTGCACAATCCTCATGACTAGTGATGTCATTTGTATATCTTTTTGTGAAGTATCTTATCAAATCTGTAATCTATTTTCTTATTGGGTTTCACTTTTTATTGAGTTGAAAGAGCTCTTTATATATTATAGATGCAAATCTCTTGTCAAATATATGTGACTTATGTTTTTGTCTTCTTGATGTTGTTCAATGAAAAGCATTTCATTTTGGTAAGATTTATCAGTTTTTTTATGGTCTGTATTTTCTGTACAATATTACCCTTGTATAAGAAAGATGACACATAAAAAGGAGCTGATAATTACTAAAGGTAAAGAAGTAGAAATTATCTAAATAGTCTAATAGGGCAACTCAGTGCAGAGATTTAAGCCATTTGCATGACTGAAAGAAGTTATTTAGGGACAGAAGTATACATATGAAGAAGGTTTCACAACTTTGCTAATAATACATGAGTAAAAAGCTATTTGTTTTAAGGTAGAAGGGAAAAGATCAATTTGTTAGAAGTCAGACTAACTTTAACAAGTGAAATCAGACATGGTTGTCTTTGTTCAAACCCTCCTTTAAAATAAAGGCCAAAGCCAAGAAAATCAGCTCTACTAAATTAAGAGTAAAAGGAGGAAAAAGAATTTTTGTTTGTAAAGAAAACAATTAGGAAAATAAATACAAAGAGGAATCTGGTAAATGACTCAGCTAAAATATTAAGTAATACTCAGATGGGAAAGAATAAAAGATATATTAAAATGAAAACACAATGCCAGGTACCTTAGCATATACCTGTAATCCTAGCTACTCAGAAGGTTGGGACAAAAGGATTGAATTTGAAGCCAGAGGCAGCCTCAAACAATTTAGTGAGACCCTGTCTCAAAATAAAAAATAAAAAAAGGGGCTGAGGTTGCAGCTCAGTGGTGGAGCACTTATTTAGCATGTGCAAAGCCATGTGTTCAATGCCCTAGTACTGAAAAAAAAATTATACAATTAAGTTGGGAATATATGTGAAATAAGCAAAGGACCTAACAATTGTTAGGAGCAGAAGCCTTTTGTGAATGGATTTTTTCTAATCATAATCTGTATTTTTGAATACTCCATATCAGTAAGCATGATCATATTTCATGCCCTCCAAAACGTGCAGACATGGTAACTGTGCCCTTCATCCTCTTTAATTCATATAATAAAACTTAAGGAAATACAATTTTTAAAACCTTAAGACATCAGTAGGCTTTGCAACTGAATTAAAAATAAAATGAGTAGCTGACCGGTTTTCCTCGAGTCCCAATATCTTTTTAATCACAAACACACACCAATTGCCAAAGTTTAAAGATACACAGGATTTAAAATGTAACTTCAACACAAAATTGAGGTATTTCCATTACTCAGGCAACCACAAAAGGATAATTTATTCATTTCTAGAAGAAAAATAGTTTTAATGCATATTCTAATGTTATTTCTATAGAATGAGTAGATGATAAAAGAAAATGCATACAAACTCAATATTTGATATTTTCAATATAATTGTGATACAGATAGGGAATGCATTATAAAGCTGCTTTTTCAACAAATTCAGAGTTTGAGGGTAGTTTTTTAAGACAGAAAAGCTTGCCTAAATTAGATTTTCTTTTAATTTTTCAGGGTACTAAAAAAAAAGGGAACAGCTTGTGTTCGATAAGGATCTTTCTTTTAAATGTGACACAGAGAGTTCCAATTTCTCTGGCTAAATGGATTAGAGTAATCCTAAATAATTTCGCCTCCATTTGCAGTTTGGGCAAGTTCATCATATGTGAACTCCCAGCATCTCCTCTCCTTGAACTCTTTTTGATCATTTAAGGCACACTTTCTTTCTTTTTTTATTAGAAATTTTTAATGTACATCTTAATGTGTTTCACTTTGACATATTTTTCATTGTGACATTTCCATATATGCATTTTGATTAACATTATTCATATTTAGATGGGAAGGCACACTTTCAAGTAGAAAATGTATAAAATCTCTATAAACTATCATGTCAACTACTTTTCTTCATAATTTTATTCATATCTTTGTACTAAAAAACAAGAACAATTTGTTGAGAACTAGAATGTAAGCTCTGCATTAGAACATAAGCTCCTCAGGAGTATATCAGTTACTTGCCAGAAGTAAGCTCCATAATAAAATGTAACCTATTTGATGTTAGACATTTTGAGAATTTTGTCTTGTTCATCACTATTAGCCCCAGTTCCTAGGATAGAATATGTAATAGTAGATATATTTACAAAAGAACTTAGTGCTATCTGCCCACTACATATCAGTAGAATATGAAGGACTTCAATATATCATCTAATGTACATTTCACAGATGAAAATCTGGTTCTCAAAGAAATACATAGCTTTAGTATTAAGTAGTTAAGTGGTGTTAATTTATCTAAATCCGTACCTTAGGGACACCTAAGCATGATGTCAACATCTGGGTTATATAAACCAAATGTAAATTCAGTTGGATCTCAATAACACATTTTGTTGATCCTTCTCTTCATACTCACCAAGTAAGAAGTTTGCCTACATATTTTTGGCTCAAAATTCTTTTACTCCGCTTCATATGAAAATAATGTTCCAACATTTTATATAAAAATGGCCAATTCAACTTTGTCTCCAACACAGTTGACTTAATTTTTTATTATTAATAATTAAGTGGCTTCTTTGAGATTAATAACATTGTTATATAAATGGTTAAGTTTTTGTTAAATTGGGAAATCCTGTATGCCAGAGTGCAAAAAGCAGCCAAAAAACTCTACAGTAACTACCCCAAGAAGTAGTAGTGTCCCATTCCCCATTTTAAACCTAGTTTGGCCTTGTGACTTTCTTTGACCAGTAGAAAACAGATATAAGCTCTTTAAGAAATGTAAGTGTAAGAGACATTATGTGAATTACGAGCCTAGGCTTCAAGAAACTATGCTTATACTCTCACTACGTGAATGTGGACAAACCTGTGCTGCTTCATGGAAGATGCAACATAATGTGAGGAAAATAAAAAACACTAGCCACCCCAGCAGAGACCTTAGACTTAATAGGCAAATCAACAAATATCATCAGAGTAAGATGAGCCACCTAAGAAGAGCCCAAGCCAAAGTGACAGTCATAAAGAAAAGAAAATGATTTTTGTTTTAAGCCAGTAAGTATGGGAGAGGTTTATCTTCCATCAGTAAATAATTGATGCACACTTTCTAAAATTTCTTTCAATCTGGGCATGGTGGTGCATACCTGTAATCATAGTACTCAGAAGGCAGATGCAGAAGGATTCAAATTTGAGGACAACCATGGTACCATGTCAATGCTTCTCTGCTATCTATAGGGTTTTCGATGGCTGATTGTTTCAGGAGTGGGCTGCCAGGTCCTTCTACCATTTTTGCTTTGCTGGGAATCAAATCCAGACCTTCAGAGTGTGCAGAGCAGTCACTCTATAACTGACCTAAACCCAAGTCACGTGGTTACCCATAGCACAAAATCATTAAATGGAAAATTCCAGAAATGAACAATTCATAAGTAATAAATAGCACATGTTTCTGAGTTGTGTAGTAAAATTTCATGCCATCTTACTCTGTCCCACCTAGAATGTGAATCATCACTGTGTCCAGCATATCCACACCATATGTTACCTACCCATTAATCACTTATTAGCAATCTTAGTTATCAGATTAACTACCACAGTATTGCAGGGCTTGTGTTCAAGTAAAACTTATTTAATAATGGCTCTAAGATGCCAGGGAAGTGATACCGGCAACTTGAATGTGTCAAACAGAAACTGTAAAGTGCTTCTGTGAAGTGAAAAGGTAAAAACACAATAAGAGACTTTGAAAGGGTCTAAATTCACATAACTTTTATTATTGTATATTATTATCACTGTTCTATTTTATTATTAATTATTGCTATTAATTTCTTACACTGACTAATTTATAAATTAACCTTTATTATAGGTATGTATGTACAGGAAAAACATACTATTTATAGTGTTTCCATTGTTTCAGGCATCCGTTGGGGATCTGGAACATACGTTCTTTCTATACTTAATTTGTTGAGAGTTTATACCACAAAAGTATGTTGAATTTTTTTAAATTCTTTTTCTGAATCTATTGAAACAAACATGATTTTTATGTATCATTCTATTAATGTCATTTGTCATATTTATTGATTTACACACAGTGAACCACCCTTGTACCCCAGGGATAAATCCTACTTGATTGCGTGGGTCTATGATCACTGGTATGAGTTTTATAATTGAATCTATTAGTCTTTGGCTGACAATTTTTGTATCTATGTTCCTCCAAGATAATGGTGTATAATTTCCATTCTTGTAATGTCTTTGACTTTAGTATCAAGATAATGCTGGCCCTTTAAGAGGAGGTTGAAAGAGGTCCCTTCTCTTCAATTTGTTGGAAGAGTTTGAGATGAACTGATGTTAATTCCTTACATATTTGATAGAATTCACTAGTATAGTTATCAGGTCCTGGGTTTTTCTTTTATGGGAATTTTTTGTTACAACCACATTACCTGATATTGGCTTATTTAAATTTTCCATTTTTTTATGATTCAATTCTGGCATGTTGTGTTTCTATAGGCTGGGGTTTAGCTCAGTTGGTAGAATGCTGCTCTACACTCTCTGAGGTCCTGGGTTCGATCCCCAGCACTGCAAAAATGGGAAAAGGACTTGGTAATCCACTCCCGAAGCAATCCCAAACCAATCAGCCACTGAAAACCCTGTGAGGGTCGCTCTTGAGTTGGACCCAACTCAAGGGTACCTAACAACAACGTTTCTACAGATTTGTCTATTTCTTCTTTTTTATCCAACTCATTGGCATACAATGGTTCCTTGTAGTCTCATGGTCCTTTGTATTCCTGTTGCAATGTCTCCTCTTCCGTTTATAATTTTATTTGTTATCTCCCTTTTTTTCTAAGTCTAGCTTGTCCATTTTGTTTGCCTGTTCAAGTCAAATTTTAGTTTCATCGATTTTCACTATTATTTTTCTAGCCACTATTTTATTTCTGCTCTGATTCTTCTTACTTCTTTCCCTCTGTTAACTTTAGACTTTTTTTCTAGTTCCTTTGAGTGTAAAGTTAAATTATTTGAGATATTTTTATCACTAAAAATTTCCCTCTTAAAACTAGCTTTATTGCATCCCATAAATTTTGGCATATTGTGTTTGCATTTTAATTTGTCTCAAAATATTTATTTCCTTTTTGATTTCTTTTTTGACCTCTTAGTTGTTCAGGGGGCTGGGATTTAGCTCAGTTGGTAGAGCACTGCGCTGCAGTCTCTGAGGTCCCAGGTTCAGATTCCCAGCACCACAAAAATGGGAGAAGGGCCTGGCAATCCACTCCCAAGGCAATCCCAAAACAGTCAGCCATTGAAAACCCTATGAGGGTTGCTATGAGTCGGATATCGACTCAACGGCACCTAACAACAACAACAACAGTTGTTCAGGAGTGTGCTGCTTAATTTCCACATATTTGTGAATTTTCTAATATTCTTCTTCTCACTTAATTCTGATTTTACACTGTTGTGTTGAAAAATATACTTGATGTGATTTAATATTTTTTAAATTGCTAAGCGTTGTTTTGTGGGCTAATATATGTTTTTCCTGGAAAATGTTTTGTGTGTACTTGAGAAGAATGTATACACGGCTGATTTTGGGTAGAATGGCTGCCTGTGTCTGAGAAGTTGACTTGCTTTACAAGATTCAAGTCCACAATTTCCTGGACTATCTAATCATTGTTGAATATGTGGTACTCAAGTCTCTAGTATTACCATCTATTTCTCCCTTCAGTTTTGTCAACATTTGTTTTAGCTATACAGGTACTCTAATATTGGATGCATTTATATTTGTAATTGTTATGACTTCCTGGTGGACTGGCCCTTTTATCACTATTTAATGGCCTTCTTTATCTCCTGGGGCAGATTTTTACTGATCATCTATTTTGTCTGATATAATTATAGCCATTTCTGCTCTCTTGGTTATCATTTTGGTTACCACAGAACATCTTTTCCATCCCTTCATTTTCAGGCTATACATGCCTTTAAAGTTAAAGCTAATCTCTTGTAGGCAGCTTAGAGTTGGTCTTGTGTTTTTTTTACTTCAGCCAATATGTATCTTTTGAGTGGAGAATTTAATCAATTTGTATCTAACGTAATTATTAATACGTAAATACCAGAGCTTTGTATTTTGTCAAGGTTAAGTCATTATCAGCTTAAAATGGACCATTATAACTATTAAGATGTCTTATGTAAACCTTAGTGGTAACCATAAAAAAATGACTTACAGCTGAGTGTGTGGTGGCACACACCTGTAATCCCAGCAACTAGGGAGGCAGCAGCAAGAGGATAGCAAGTTTGAGGCCAGAGGCAGTCTGCATAATTTAGTGAGACCCTGACTCAAAATAAAAAGTTAAAATGGGCTGAGGGTGCAGATCCATGCACTGGTGAAAGCATGCATGAGGCTTTGGGTTCAATGCTCAAGTACCAACAAACAAACAAACAAAAAAATCTGAGTATGTTTTCATGTTGTTATTTAGCATTCTCTCCTTTCACTTCTTGAAATTCCTTTAGTATTTCTTGTCAGGTAGGTCTGGTAGTGATAAATTCCCTCAGCTTTTATTCATTTGACAAACTATCTCTGATAAACAGTTTTGCCGATGTTATTGATTAGCAGGTTTTTCTCTTTCAACATTTTGAAAATATCCTACTCTACCCTGGCCTGAAATGTTTCTGCTGAGAAAATTTTCATGACACTTTGATGAAGGATCCTTTGTATATAATAATGCTGCTTTTGAAATTCTCTTTGTCTTCACTTTTGATAATTTGATTGTACTGTCTTGATGAAGAATTCCTTATGTTTGATCTATATAGAGTTCTTAGAGCTTTCATGAATCTAGCTGTTCATGTCCCTCTCTTCATTTGGAAGTTTTCTATTATTATTTCTTTAAATACAGTTTTTGTCCTTTTCTCTTATCTCTTCCTTCTGGGACTTCCATAATGTGTAAATTGATTCACTTAATGGTTTCCCATATGTCCTGTAGACTTTCTTTCTTTGGTTCTTTTCTACAGTTTCTATTCTTTTCTATGGTTTCTATTCTTTTTTGAACTTATTTTTTCAACTTTTCATTGTGTTCATGTATTGTTTTCTTGATTTCATGTAGTCATCTGTTTTTTTTTTTTTTTTTTTTTTTTTTTTTTTTTTTTTTTTTTTTTTTTTTTTTTTTTTTTTTTTTTTTTTTTTTTTTTTTTTTTTTTTTTTTTTTTTTTTTTTTTTTTTTTTTTTTTTTTTTTTTTATAGTTCCTTGAGCTTCTTTAAAAGGTCATTTTCAGTTGTC
Organism: Pedetes capensis; assembly: GCA_007922755.1. Classification (NCBI taxonomy): domain Eukaryota; kingdom Metazoa; phylum Chordata; class Mammalia; order Rodentia; family Pedetidae; genus Pedetes; species Pedetes capensis. The sequence continues at coordinate 12,193 of VMDO01029477.1, read as the reverse complement.
AGGCACTCAGAAATGTCTTTTTTAGGGCTGGATCCCAACATTTTATTTTGTTCCTTTGGTGATGTTATTCATGACCTTTGTGATCAAACTAATATTGTTGTTGTTGTTAGGTGCCGTCGAGTTGGTATCCGACTCACAGCGACCCTCTGTACAACAGGGGAAACACTATTGTCAGTGCTTCGCTGCTGTTCATAGGGTTTTCAATGGCAGATTGATTTTTGGGAGGGGGTTGCCAGGTCCTTCTCCCAAGCCTACAGCTTCTGGTTTTCCCAGGCGGTCTCCCATACAGGTACTAACCAGGCCCGACCCTGCTTAGCTTCCGAAATCTGACGGGATCGGATGCCACAGGGCTATGGCTGCAGGCCAAACTAATATTAGTGTCTTCATATTTGAAGGTGTAGGCATTTGTTTTAATTTTTATAGACTGGTTTGGTATAGAAATGCCTTCACTGGAAGCGTATCCAAAGATTTTATATGGAATGGCTGATGGGATCTGCAGTCAGACTTGCCTAATATGTGGGTCACTTCATATGTGGGCCTGAAACCTAGATCCACAGGCACCCCATCCTGGGATGTTGGGATCTATTGTGATAAGCCTGAACTCAACACCTGCTGGACTGGCTCAGCCCTAGGTGAACTATAGCCTCAAGCCACAAAGGGCTGCCTGGAGTCTGAGACTGTGAATCCCAGTCTGGTCCTGTTGTGGGCTTGGTATCTGGGTCTTCAATGTAGACCTGAAGCCTGGAGCCATAGGAGCTGTCCTGGAACTAGGGAAGATCTAGAGTCTGGTCTGAGACAGTTGACCTGGCTTGGGATGGGCCTAGGGTTTGAGTCCAAACAGGCAAACCTGAAGTCTAGGACTGCATTGACCAGGTTAATGCTGTGGTAGGTCTGAAGCTTGAATCTGTAGGGACCAACCTGTAGCCCAGGGATATGGAGGCCATTCTGGTACTAGACTAGGCTTGGTGCTGGAGCCTGCAAAGAATTTGGGTACTCACTTATCTCTCTCTAATGAGCTGTGCAGGTTTTGGGGAAAGGGTGAAATGGGTAATGTGAAGTTGTCTTTCTTACCATCTTTTAATATGTCTTCTCTTATTTCTGTGCTCTATCTTGGCACTATATTCACTTTCTTGGTTTCCTTATGAAGGTATTTTTATACAGGGATGGTGACTCAAATTTAGATTTCTTCAAGAGAAGAGCACTGGAAACTCCTATTCTGCCATCTTGTTTATATTACTCCATTTCTGGGCAAACACAAGTCTAAATGCACAAAAGCTTCCATAAAGGTGTATCAGGTCCCAGCTACGCAACTCCAAAGCTCTGTCACTTCTACTCTAACCACTGTTTTCAACCTCAGACTCATAACAAAAATGGTTTATAGCCACTTCAATATCACATATGCTGTGACAGATTCTATTTTGCAAAATTTCTACCCTTAAAAAGGAAAAAAACATGACAAATGTATATACTGCATTACAAAATATATTCCTGAAAGTAGAGAGTATTAATACAGACGAAATCATGGATCACAGACTTTATATATCCAATTATTAGAAACAATTTCCATAGAGTATAGTTTCTAGCTCAATATATTTTAATCATTGTTGCTGTTCCACTACACACATACTTTAAATACTAAGCACATTAAGACATATTCATATCACATATTCATGTTACTTGGATCACATACTAGTGAATAGACATTAATCAAGTTGGCAGAATGGTCAACAGGAATATACCTAGAAGGTATATTATGCCAGAATGAGGAAGTAGTAAACTAAATATATGAGAAGTGATGGCATGAAAAACATAAATGTATTCCACTAAACTAAACCAAAATACATTCTCCATGCAAATTTCTTTAGCTATATCTCAAAAATGTATGGAATAACTACAAAACCATTTAGGAGAAATGTAAAGAAAGAGAAGTCAGAATGAAAAAAGAAAAAGAACAGCAGATTATTGTAGTAATAATCTTGCCCAAGTTTTACAATCATATATGGCTTAGTGAGCACATTGCTAAACTCTCTCACAAAGCCTTGGAATGATTTCCATCATGTAAGGGACCCTGGAGACTAAGTTTCTTAGCTTCCAAGCATTTCCATCATGTAAGAGACCCGGGAGCTTAAGTTTCACTAGCTTCTTCCAATCTGCCTCATATTTCTGGCTTCATTTCCTCTTTCATTTTTGAAAATAGAAAATTCTTACCTCTATATTTGAGCTTTTTGGAATCCTGCTTTTCTAACCTAAATACTTTTTCAGTTTCCAATCACATATCCATATTGTTTTTCCCTTCTTTTTGCTTCCACACCTCAAAATATGAATTTCATGGCTGGCACTACAAGCCACCAGAAAAGATAATTGCTTGAGTGTGATAATGGTGACTGACAATTTCATCTCCAAACTACTTATCAGTTCACACTCCGTATATCGGGTATCAAGAGAACATGACACCTCTTGTCAGTAGAACAAAAGAATCTTGTGACAGCATTTCAATTGGATTTTTCACCTAGCACTCACCACATTAGCACTCAGTTAAAATAACTCATTCATTATTTGAAAACAACAACAAAAAATTCTGTTGCACCAGACAAGGTAAATGAAATTATATACATATATAAAAAAGCTAATATTATACCTGATCCCAGGTTTTCACCCTCTTTAAAATAACCTGTCTTGTTTTATTATAACTTTTTTATTTGCTTCCAACAATAAGTCAATCACAGGTCATTCTTTTATACAAGTGAGTCATTCTTTTCAGCAGAGAATGACGATCTTGCAGAATAGTAAGCAAAACATGTCAATCTCAAAAGTTCAACCTGAAGTATCTCTCAGTTACTTCTAAACCTTGGTAAAGGTGTCAGTCCAAAGTTTTAAGTAAACTCTCAAATGATCTGATTGCCATTTTCATAAAATGTGAAGCTCAGATTTCTGATGGTTTGGGTAATTTCCCAAAAGTTATCTGAAAAGAAAACCTTCCTTCTCTTCAAACCACCCTCCTTTTTTGTTGCCAATGACATTACTTCACCTTCAGAAGGCAGCAGAGAGTGGTGATCAAGGTTATGAGCCAGATAAGAGTCAATACAAGGATGTAATATCATGGGTCTGCCATGCCTAGTGGTGGTATTTAGGCAAACTGTTCAAATACTCTGAGCCTCAATTTTCCAGTTTACAAAATATAATAATGTCATATTCCTTATTGAGTAGTTGAGTGGATTAAATTAAATGACATAGTTTAAAACATTGACTATCAGAAAGTACAATCACTTCCTATTATTTTTCCCATTAACATTTTCCCATTATGTATGTTATTTTGTTCTGTGAAAGAGCACTGGAGATTGGTCTAATCATTATGGAAAAACAAGTCAATCTGTCCTAGTACTGTTCTTATTTTTATGACTACCTGCTTTGAATCATTCCAAGACAAGAAGTTTTTTATGTCTCTTCCCTTGGATACCACTTTAGTTCAAAAAGGGCATTTTATGAGATTGCCTCTGTCTTTTCTGTTTTTCACATAGATCTTATTCCAAATAGTCCTTCACATGTATGTTCTTCAAAAGAACAAATGCAAAGGCAAAAAATAAATTTAGCCCATCAATATGTATTGAAAATACCAAATCAATTTTTAATAAAGGAAAATATTGAGAAAACTTTTCAAAACAGAGATTTGAAAACAGTTTTGATTTTTTCTAAAAGTGCGTAGGTATAATCCTAAATAGCCTAAATTGTGTCCTCCATCCACTAAGCAACTTCATCACCACCAAACTTTACTGAATGCCTACTCAATGGTGAACATTTTGTTGGATCCTAGAAATACAAAGAAGTAAATGACAAGGTGTCTGCCCCACAGGAGCACATTGTGTAGTTAAGAACATAGGGCCAAATGTGAAAAAACACAATCAAGTCTCAAAAATATGAAGCCACCAAGATAGAGAACAAAGTGTCCCAGTAGATGAAAAGATAAAGCAATTCCAAGGTCAACAGTAAATTTTATACACAAGAGGAGTATTAAGGTTTGTTCTTCACTAAAACATTTAATCATAAGACCTCAGATTTTTAAACTATCTACAGAGACCTCTTTGAGGCTGACATCAGCTCAAATGGCTCTTATTGATCTCTCAGAGGAATCCCAGGTTTCATTCACCTCTGCTCCCCACTTCTAACACACTTCATCCCATTGCTCATCTGGATGGTCCAGCTCTGATTTCTGAACTGGATCACAGTGGAGTATACAAAGAGGTAAAGGTCACACATTTGTGTGATCTCTTCCCATTATAAGATGACTTTTTTTTTTCTTTCAGTAATAGATGGTTGAACCCAGGGCTTTTTGCATGCTAGACAAGTGCTCTACCACTGAGCTGCATCTCCAGCTATTTATTTATTTAGCGACAGGGTCTTGCTAAGTTGTGCAGGCTGCCTCTGACCTTGAACTTGCCATCCTTTCACCTCAGGCTCCTGAGTTGCTAAGATTACAGCTGTGCACCACAGCACCCAGCCACAAGATGTCTTAATTGTAATAAGGCTGGATAACTATCACCTCTATCTTCCAGAGGACAGCTGAACAGATGCTCCAGTTATTTTTATATCTTATCCTTTGGCACTGGTGAGCAGAATTTCACCACATGGGAATGCTTAGGTCCAAATGTGGATCAGACACTGGAGTAGAAATGGTCAGAACAAGCCTTTTGGCCTTCTTCATTTCCAAGCCATTTAAACCAATTCAGTGTGTACAGTTCAGGGAGTGTTCTGCAGAGTTCTAGTTAATTCCATCATGTTTTGTTTTGGAGTTTGAGAATTAAGACCCAGCATTTGTTAAGTACAATGCCACTGTCCTCTGCCATTCAGTGTATCCTGCACATACACTTCTTTGCGAATTTCTGAGGAAAAGACGGTCAAGGCAGGGCAAGGCTTGAACACTTGCGAGTCCTCTAGCCAAATTTCACCTACATATTGTATGAAGGAGACACAAATAAAACCCTGGATTTTATTAAAATATTGTGTATTTATGTTTACCTGTTCAAACTTCAGTCACCTTCAAAATGCTCACTATTTGATGCAATACATCTATCAAGACTTTTTCCACTGCTCAAAACAGGTCTTGAACTCATCAGTTTTTATGTCTTTTAGTGCTGTTAAAGTATAGACAGGATTCCTTGGTCCTTGTGATATTGCAAAAATGAATTTAAGTGACCCACATACACGCACAGATAGTACCAAAAGTAAAGTTTATTGTAGAAAATGAATTAAAGAGAGGTATGCCTTCAAAGGGAGAGTGAGCTTATCAAATAGGAGTAAACAAGCAGCCCTGGGGTGAATTCTTTTATTGCTTTGTTTAGGGTAGGGGGTCACCTAAGTTTAGCCCTTCGGGTGGAGTTCTACTTTTTGATTGGCAGCTCTGAGAGTTTTACAACTTTTAACTTACTGAACATGTGATTGCCTATAATTCATTTGAAAACTCCACAAAGGGGTCAAAACTCTAATGTTAATGTGTTAAGGCAGGAAGATCTCAGGTTTGAGACCATAGGCAGCTTGTATAACTTAGTGAAACCCTGTTTCAATTTAAAAATTAAAAAATGGGCTGGGGGGTGTAGCTCAGTGACACAGCATTTGCAAAGTATGCTGTCAGCCCTAGATTCAATCCTCAGTGCTGCAAACAAACAAACAAAAGTTTGGTAGAGTGGGTCTACTTGGGTGAGACTGATCTTTATTGATGAGATAAAAACTGTTGCATTTTCTAATTGCTGTCATATAAATGTCCTGAACAAGCTTCTCTTGCTTTACAATCATAGACCAGTCGAGCTGACACTTTTTTTTTTCCAGTACAGGGCCTTGCGCTCATGCAAGTGCTGTACCACTGAGCTGTACCTCCAGTGCAACTTTTTTCTACTTTTTGAGACACAGTCTCACTAAATTATGCAGACTGCCTCTGGTCTTAAACTTGTGATTCTCCTGCCTCTGCCTCTCTGACACCTCTATCTTAACAGATGTGCTGTCCTAGTTTCTTGGATAGGCATCCTATCTAAACAGTCCTAGGTCTTATTGGTGCTTTGAGCAAGCACCTTTATTTTAACAGACTTAAACTGTGCTCTTTGTGCCTGGAGTCCTTGGATTAATGCTTGGTGTCCCACTGCTCATTCCTAACTGACTTTCTACTCTATCAGTGCTTCTGCCCCTTTTTGTTTCACCTTCTCCACATCAGCAAAATATTTCCCATTAAAGATTTTTTTCTTGGAAAAAAATGCAAACAAAAAAAGTTACAAGGGGCAAGATGGAGCTAAGAGAGAGGATAGGGAACAAGGGTCATGTGCCATTTTTGGTCACAAACTGTTGTACACTCACAGCATGATGTGGTTAATCATTTGACCCAGAGGAACAAATTCAGAAGGCACAATCCCTCTCAAATCAAAAAAGTAGATGATCATTGTTTTCACATTCATTTCCAGATTTTTTTTTTTTTTTTTTGCAGTGGGGTGGGGAGAGGAGGCGTTTTGATATAATTCTTAACAGTTCTCCTCCATTTATTTTTAATAGCTCTCTCCAGAAGGCATGACACGCTCTGACAGGAAGCGCATAGGAACCTGAGAGACGCGTACTCTTTTATTTCCTATGATTACATACTGCCCAGAAAAACAGGATTTTCTTCATCTTCAATTTGAGCAACAAAAATAGCCAAATTCATGTGAAAGATCATATTCATTTTAATAAACAAGCTTAAAAAGGAAAAGACAGTCCTGTCTTTCATGTATCTAGTGAAGGTGTTCAGGTCTGGGAGGAGGAAAAGTAGGAGGGAAAGAGCACGTTGATGGCAGTAGGCCTAGCACTGCTCCCTCTTCACTGTCCCTGGGGGTCTGTTTCTAAACTTAATTTTGGCTGCCTTCATAGGAATCTTCAGAATGTGAGGAATTTAGCAATAGTTTGCTCCATTTTGGCCCTTACTCAAAAATTTGAGACAATAACAAAGTTCTATTTAACAAATATACATATTCACTCCAAATCCTGCAAATGTCATCAAAAACAGCAATGTAATATAAGCTTTGGAAAGGCTGAAATCATCATTGAAATATCATACTCATTAAAGTTTTCTTCACAGTTGGAAAAGTATCAAATTTCTTTGCCATAAGTAGTTTGGCTTTTATTCCCAAAGTCTCTCTATTAAAAAATATGTATATACAATATACTTAGAGATGTGTAGCACACTCCATGAATGTGCCAGATAGATATGCCTTCATGAAAAAATGATAGTGCTCACTGTCAGTTACCGATTTTCCCTTTAAAATCTCTGGGCTGGCTATATGGCATTTGGCTTATAGCAACATTCCCAGCCTTCTGGAATCTCCTCTGTACCCCGAGATGGCTACAAGCCTACAAACATCTCACAGACTTCCTTGCCAGCTGCTTTCCAGTAGGATTCTGCCAGTGGGTTCTGCCAGTGGGAAGCACTGTTGTGGTACTGGAAGCCAGTAGGGAGGGAGAAAACTGTGTATTCTTTCTATTTCTGGTAGTGCACAGAAGCATGAGGGAGAAGGGCAGGGCAGGTGGAGGCCACAGGGTCCTTCCTAGACACTGTGATCCCACAGCCATGACAGTCACAGTGTTCTATTGACCTCAGCAGCATGGTATTGTCATCAGGCACCAGCCAGGGTACCTTGGGGGCGGGGGGCGGGTCCTTGGTCTCATTAACAAATGAATTTATGAACTGCCTAAAAGGGAACTTCAGTGAAAGTTTATTAAAGTCAGGAAAGAAGAGAACAGGTTGTCATGCTGGGGTAAGTAGGCTGGGGATATAGGCTGACGTGGAGTGGAAGGGAGTTGGAAAAGATAGAGAGAAAGCACACTTTCTAACATAGAAATCAGTCAGAAAGCAGGCAGGTCCAGCAGTGAAGATCCATGGAACAGGTGCATCTATACTTCTGAGTTAAAGACCAACAAGCATACAGGTCCAGCAATGAAGCTGTGGGTAGTTCCAAACATCTGTGTAGAACTCCAGACATCTGTAGGTGACTGTTGGTTACTCTGAACATTGCTGATAAATGTAGTCATGGTGAGAACTGCAGGCAACTGGACACTACAAACATCTCTGGATATTGCAGACTAGACACTGTCGACTCTATGGACAACAGAGGATGACCACGGACTCTGTGGACTCTGCATCAAGGGGTGGGACTTTTGAGGAGTTTAAGTCTCTATCTCACTAAAAGGACAGATATTCCTCCCCTCTTTCTGATCTTGTCTTCAAGTGTGTCAGATTTCTCTCATGCTGGTCTTCCTAAGCCACAGCAGGAGGGGTCCTGGCTCAAGTGAGAATTGGGAGTCCTAGCCCAGACGTGGAGGTACCTGTGGACTACCAGTTGTCTTCTCAGATGTAAAGTGAATTACTAGTTACAGATAGGACCATTTGTAAAGGTGCTATGGTTACAGACCAAGTCATTTGTAAGAAGGTATTATCTCCTAGCAACAATGCTATTTACAAAGAATATATATCTATCAGGGAGGTACTGATCATTTTGTATCAGAGGAAGCTCACATTGATATTCATGTTTCCAAAGATTCCTGAAAGGAGATGGCTACAGAGGGCCCTATTTTTCCCTTTCTCCTTTGCTAGCATCTCCTATCAGTGTTATGGGCTCTGGCTCTAGTAACAGCAACCTCAGGCCCTATAACAGGAGATAGTAGCCTTCTGGATTCTTGCACCACAGGAGGGGTACAGGCTGCAAAGTTCATAATAGTTCAACAGTAGCATCAGGAGAACCTCAACCACTTCTCAGGACAGCAGTCCAGACTCTGGGTAACCCCATTGCTTTTACTGTTCTTCCAGCCAGATAGGTGGGAAGTAGGAATAACTTCTTCTTCCCCTTCTTTACACCCCTTAAGACCTAACAATGATATAACCAATCCTTAAATGTTTTTCTAGTTTCCCTGAATGAACACTTACTAATATACCTTCTCTATCTTTTTTAGAATGTGAGCCCCAAAAGCCCCTCCTTAACTGTCCCCTCTTCCCTCCAGCTGAGTAGCTGTTGGTCTCTAGTTTTATAAGAAACACATAGAATTTGTTTTTTTATAATTGTGTTATTATGATACTGATTCTTGTGCCTCATGAGTTCATATATCTCCTCACCAAAGAAGTGGTGATTGTTAATTACTCAGGAATTCGTGTTTTGTATAGGCTGTTATTTTCTGTTAGCTAAAATCTCAAGGCTATTCCTTTGGATGATTTCACAACTCTGTAGTCACTAACTCTCTGTACCCCCCACCTCCCCACACCACCTGTAAAAGCCTCCCTTATATTCTCCTACCTGCAAGACTGGTCACTGGAACCCATCCCTCGCATGTAAAATCAATGCTGTTCTGCTGGTTAGTTTTTCTGAGCCCTTGCAGAAAGACTGCCCTCCGCTGAATTCCTTAAAGGATCCAGTCCACCATTTTCCTTTTGGTCAGCTCTCTGGAGATTTCTTGGGCTGGGTCTTTGCTACCAATTAATAAATCCTCCTAAAGATTAATAAGTATCCCGGAATCTCTTCTTTCTCATGAATCCCTCTTTACTTAAGAATAATGAATCAAAAGAAAACAATAAAGATATGTATTTTTGTTAATTATTACATATAGGAATACACATATGTGCTGAATGCTGCAAAATCTTATGACTTAAAAATAACTTATAGAGGCAAAATAAATATCTAAAATGAAAATTTTAAAAGTTACAGAACACAAATTAAACATGGTACATGAAACTCATACATTCTATCTTGAAATACCACTAAAATAAGAATAAAGGAATGAAGAATGTATAAAATATAAGAACAAATAAAATAGATAAGGGAATGAGACAACAGTTCAGTAGACAAGAGATATCAACACAGTTTTGTAAGATGGAAAGGATATGGACTAATGGAAGCATTAGCAGGGCACAGCTTAAGTTGAGGATTCTAGTAGTAAACCCTCAAAAAAGCTCAGGAATGTACAGGAACTAGGTAGCTCTGAAGGCAGGAGTATGAGATACGGTAGAAGTAAAATAGGAAGAAAGACTGAAAATTTACATCAAGCATAGCTTGTCTTCTCAGATCACCTACCTCAGTCCTTGCACTTATACTACTGTCCTATCGTACCTACCATTTCATTTTCTGGAAAAAAAAATTGGACCTTCATCTCTGGACTTAAGAATTATGGCATAACTGACTGCAGGAATGAGGCCCTGTGTTGGATGTGGTGATAAAATGATATTTTCTCACACACACACACACACACACACACACACACACTCTCTCTCTCTCTCTCTCTCTCTCTCTCTCTCTCTCTCTCTCTCGACAGGGTCTCGCTAAATTACACAGACTGCTTCTACTATCGAATTTGCAATCCTCCTGCCTCCACCTCCCAAGTCACTGGGATTACAGGTGTGTACCACCACACTACCTGATCCACACTAGCTGATAAAATGATGTTTTCATACTGAGCACTGGCATTCCCATGCCCACCATTCAATAAGCTCTTTTTCAGAATGAAGTCAGATAGGTTTTACCCTCCAAGAAGCAGCTTGGAGGATCCCCCAATAGGGAAACTTATCAACCTAAGAGGAAAGACCTAAGAGAAAAGATCCATAAAACTGATATTTCAGTGCCTCCCCCCACAAATGCCATTATAGTGAATTTCATTGTTCTATAAGCTCTATCTATACACTCAGAACTTCTGGTTCAAACTTTTCTTTCAACTTAAATAGGTGCAAATAGCCCAGAATGACTAGAGTTGGAAGTCTTTAGTATTTAAAACAGAAATCAAAATAAAAGAATAAGAAAGAAAAAATTAAATAAAATAGAGCAATATAGAAACGATCTTTTAAAATATAGTAAACTATCCCCAAGGAGTTAATAGAAAACATTGTATCAACAACATAAGCTAAATATGCTCGTTTTTATTTCCCAGTCCTGAAAAGTTGAACCCAGGACTCCACACATGCTAGGCAAGTGCTTTACCACTGAGCCACAGCCAAATCCCCCCCTTTTAAAAAATTTATTTTGAGATAGGGTCTCACTAAATTGTAGAAGCTAGCCCTGGCCTTGAACTCAATATCCTCCTGCCTCAGCCTCTTGAATAGCTAGGATTATAGGCATATTCCATAGTGCCCTGTTTGAGAATTTTTTTTTTAAGAAAATAAAGAAAGAAAAGAAACAAAACAAAAACATTCACAGAAAAGAAAGAGCTATGGAAAATTAAAAATGCAGAAATTCAATAAAAAGATTGGCTATAAGCTCAGGATATTCTTTTGAACATAAAAAAGACAAAATGAGTGGAAAATAAAAGATTAAAGACTTTTTAAAATTAGGTAATTGGCCATTATTCCTGGAGGTCTAACCTCTAACTAGAAATTTACTAGAATGAAAGAAAAAAAAACTAATTGAGAAACTCCTAAGAACATTTTCCAGAAATAATATAATTATTCATATTGACAGTTTACAATTTTGGGGTCTAATATAGTGAATGAAAAAAGAACCTAGGTCAAAGTTCACAGGGAAATTTCAAAAGATAAAGGATGAGTTATACAAAAAATGTTCCGGAGATGGAAAACTGGTCATACACAAAAAAGTCCTATGTCTGAGTAGCATAAGACATAACAGTTGCAACAACAAATGAACAGGGATCAATAAAGCAATGTCTTATAAACTCTAAGGGAAAGTTATTTCTAGTCTAAAACTCTATTCTGAACTACGCTTTAACTAAGTGTGGTCCGTTGAAACAAAGAAACTGGTCAAGAAAGAGGAAAACAAAATTCAGTTAATGAAGAATTCAATATAGGCAGGAAAAGAAAAGGAAAGAAAATTCCCAGGAATGCTAATTTAAAAAGTCAGATAGGGTACTTGGCTTAGTGAGTAATGAATCCAGATTTTCAGAGGACAGCAGGCTGCAGAAATTATATATATATATATATATATATATATAAAGAAAGAAAAATGAAGAAAGGAACAAAGGAAGGAAGGGAGGGAAAGAGGGATAAAGAGAGAGTAGAAACTTTTCTTGTAGTGGTCTTTGTTTCTATCTTGTTAGAACAATTACATGTGATTTTTAGTCCATTTGTATTGACCTCATTCTTATCTTCCCTCCCCCCCTTTTAATGTGATCTGACCTTTGAGTAGGATTTTTCCTTCTTGTAATTTTGAGTCAGCTCTCTCATATGAGTGAGAACATGTGTTGTTTCTCTTTC
>VMDO01029476.1:0-22579 GCA_007922755.1 Pedetes capensis | reverse complement strand
ATTTTAATTCATGTGGTAGCCTAGACATTGAATCTTAAGTATTCTCTCTGTTGATTCTGTATTAGACCATTACCCTTTGCATTTACTCATATGCTTTCTATATACAGCTTATGCTTGCTTTCTCTTTGATTCTAACAAACCAGTAGAACAGTATAAACATTTCAACTTCACAGGAACTGTTGGCTTCTTTCCTTTGAAGGATTAGTTCTAGAAGTGGGAAAGAACTTCCCCTCCCAGTGGATAAAAACTCAGAAATGCCCATGATTCCATGCTCTGAGGAAGTATGTGGGCTGGGGTTTAGCTTAGTTGGTAGAGCACTGCTCTGTAGGGCTTGAGGTCCTGAGTTTGATTCCCAGCCCTGAAAAACTGGAAAAAGGAAACGATAATCCACTCCCTAGGTAATCCTGAAACAGTCAGCCATTGAAAACCCTATGAGGGTTGCTATGAGTTGGACATGATTCAATGGCACCTAACAACAACAACGACAGGAAATATATGGGGCTACAGTCACTTTAAAGTATGTCTCCGTTGTCATGTTCACATATAGGAACAAAGGGTCAGGGAAGAGTCAAGTGACATGAGGATAGGGGTATTCTTATTTGGTTGGTGACTAGCAAATGTGTAAAAATAAATCTGTCACTGCTGGTTACTTCTTTGTGTTTGTCATTGGCCCCTACCTTGGACTCAGTTCATTAGATGGCAAGAGTTTCCCTTTTGGCTGGTCATGGTCTCCTCAAAGCAAACATCTCTGAGGACCACATTACCCAGAGTATCTCTTCCTAGATTGGGCTTTCATTCCATATGGTGCACATCTGCTCCATGGGAAAGACTCATGCAAGGTATGATAAAAAGATATGGTGAATATTTAGATCAAAATATAATTACAGTAAAAGATATATTGCCAGTAGTCCCCCTCAAAAATACTCTCCCTGGCTTCAACACATTTATTCCATCATTCTTGCCACTTCCTAAAGCAGTTCTGGGAGGTTAACGGCAATATGTTCTTTGTTTTAATAATAATATTTTTTAATTTAAACATTCACTATATTTGTATTACATTATATACTTTCTTTTACTCCTCCTCCCCTCTCTCATCCACATCTCATGAGAGCAACCTTTTATTTCTCTCCCTCTCTTTTTCAGTCTCCACCCCCATCCCGTCATCATGGTCTGGCATACGTCCCTTAACTTTCACTGATGTGGATGAGGCATCAGAACACCACTCACTGGCCTTGCTTTCGAGTTGAGGTCAAGAAAGTAGCCTTCTCACATTCCATGAATGAAATGCTGCACTCCAATAGCTCTCTCTAATCAATATTCTTTTATATTTTCAATGTAGATACAGGCTTCAAGACTCATGAAAAGCCTTTGGAGTTATCCATTTTGACATTTCCACCTGGACATTTAGTGCTATACACTGAATATCTGATAATTATCCTCTCACAATCTTCTAGCAAAACATGAAGGTTACTAACATTTTTATAATGAATGAATGGAAACTCATAAGGTATTAAATAATTTTCTTAAGACACAGAGCCATAATTTGAAACCAGTTATCTGTCTCCAGAGCCCATCTTCTTAAATACTTTGATATTTTACCTCTTAGATGAATCACTGTATAGTTATTTTTTGAAGTATGAGATATAAAATTAAGCCTATGTTTGACTTACTCTAACATGGACTTAATATTTTGGTAGAAAAATTTGTAACATAAAATTTCAGTTCTTTCTTTGATATTCTTTACAATTAAAGTTCCTAAAAGTTTTCTGATTTGACACACTACACAAAATGTTTTTGCTATGTTCAAATGAAACCACTCTCTATAGGTAAATTATACATTTATGGCAAATCATGGAACTTTTCCGTCTTGCTAAAAGTTCAGCTATTTTCTAGAATAAAGTATTATATCTTTGACATGAGACTACAAACTGATTTTCTTTGATTTTTAAGTGAATGTTTTTTAAATGGCAATTTTATATAATCACAAAAGGAAAATTGTCAACGTATTCCTCCTTTAAAAATATTTCATGTAAGAATTATGTCATTTTTCTTTCAATATAAACATCTTGCAAAGCTATAATACTGTTACTCTGATGAGATAGAAAAAACAACTTAATGAGATACCTGCAAAAACTTCCTCAATGAAATGAGAGAAAAATGAGAAGTTTTTTTAAATATGACTTTCCATGACTATATAATGATATTGAAGGAAAATATGAAATTAATGATAACAAGAAAATGTATTTAGTATCCTAAAGAGGAAGTAAATCAAGTAGGCTTTAATAGTACAGATTTTTAGATTGAAAATTAAATCTATAATCTGAACTCTATATGTAAAATAAATGTCTTCTGATGATATCATCTGTGTGCCACACAAGCACAGATATTAAAATGTTCTATAATTTTCACATTAGTGTCAAATCAAGATTTTATGGATTTCTGAAAGACTCTAGTGACATCAAAGTATAACTTGCATAATAGGTATTTCATATCAAATAACTAAAAAACAGTCTTTGGCCTCAAATTCAATATAATTTTTTGGCTTTATTTCATTAATTTCCTTTTTATTCAGTAGAATTTTAAACTCAGATGTTTTTCAAAATAATCTAGTTCATGCCTGTCCCATTAAAGTGGACAGAGAGTCACCCAGGGGTAAACGAGATAAGAGAACATCATGAAGAAAGATACCAAATAAAGAAAAGAAGCTTGTTTCTTGTTTCTATGATAGAAAAAAATAAATGCATCAAGTTGTTCCATCATATTTAAATTTTTAAAAATCAACTTCTGAAGGAAATGATTATCAGTATTCTCCATTTATGAACTTTGGAATGAAGTCATCCATTCCTTTTAGGCCAGGCTAGATATAGCCAATCTGTTGAAAGCTATTTTAAAAATCAATAACATTTAGTCTACTTGAAAAGGTCAGACCAATCAAAACTTCAGAAAAAAATGTCCTGATTAGGGAGTTAGTTACTTTTTACAGGGAACAGAAAGTTAAGACCTAATTTGCTGTGACAAGACTTATACACTCAGAAACTGCAGTATTTCTGAGTAGCCTTTCTAAAAGGAATAAAGTCTTTGGAATAAAAACTTGACTTTCTTTGCAATTATCTTGAGCAATCATTATAATAATGTTCTTAAATCTAAGAAGTACCTCCCTGTTTGACTGTAAAAGCAACCTCATTTGATAGAAGACTATTTTATAAGAATGAGAAGTACTTGGCAATAAAATAGCTGCATAATAGAATCCAGCATGTTAGAAGATACTTATATCCACATGTTAAACTCATGAGTTAAATAATAGCAGTTACCAACAAGGGAATTATTTCAATGTTGAATAATCCAAGTCTGAGAAAAACAAAGCAAAATATAAAGAAATAAAACTGCAAAACCATTTCAGAAATCATTAAATCAAAATCAAATTCTGGCATGCAAGTGGAATTCCTAGTTGCCTTTGAGGAGAAAGACTGAGTGGCTGGAGAAGGGACATAAATTTTCATTTATTTCCTTTTACATCATTTCTTTGAGAAGGAGAACTTATGCTTTATTTTCTTTTATGTATCTTTCCTTTCCATAATTTTTGAATTATGTTCCATGAAAAATCATTATCTACTCAAAAAGATGAATTAAATTTTTAAAACATCAAATGAACAAATATATAAATTCCATGATTTCACATAATATTTACCTTAATTTTAAATCTAAAACTTAAAACTGTTGAACTGTTTTATGCAGGTGATTTTTAGTTATCAAGTTAAGAATGTTCATTGTATATAGGGATGAAGTCTGTATGGAGAAGTAATAAAAATTAAAGAAAAAAGTTTAGAATTAGAATCCTTCCTTCTCTTAATTTTTCTTTCCTTTCTTCCCTTCCTCTCTTGGCTAGCCACTAAGGATGCACTGTGGATAAAACAGACTTAAAATGTTGTTATCCTGAAGCTTAGAGCTTAGAATATACTGAGAAAGATAGAAATTAAATAAATAATTCTACAGCACAAAAGATTGTGGTTACAATGAAATGAAGCAGTGAATTAACCAAAAAGAATATTCCAGAAACAGGAAAGTGCATGTGTGGAGGTTTTGATCAGGAGGAGCATGGTGAAGTATGCATGGATCTTATTGAAAATGGAGGAAAGTGGCCAAAATAGAAATTAGGGGGATGGGGTGCCAGACTTTACATTCTATGTTAAGAATTTGGAACTTTTTTCCAAGTGCGATGGAAAACCATGGAAAGGATTTAAGAAGGATGAAGCCACAGTCAATATTACATTTTAGAAAGGTCATTCTGGTTGCTTTGGGCCAAATTAATTAAAAGGAGGTAAGTGTAGATGTGTAAGAACAATTAAAAAGCAACTTCAGTACTCCTAATGAGATGCTGACAGTGGCTAATGTGCTCATGTCGGCTGTGAAGGAGAGCAATGAGCAAGTTTTTAGAATATGTTTAGGAAGTACTGCCAATAGAACTTAGTGATTCATTAGATGTAATGGGTAAAATGTGCATCCTGTTCCACTAGTTTCAGAATTGGTAATTGCAGGGTGGATTTCAAAATCCCTTTATTTATCCACCTAGAACATTTCTGGATTTCTTCCAAATATTTACAGATATTAATTTCATTTGATTAAGCCAATTTTAGTTTAAAGTAATGCACCACACACACACACACACACACACACAAACACACACACACACACACACACACACACACATTTTGCCCACAGAAATATAGTGGCAAAATTCTGTGTTATTGTTAGGTGCCGTTAACTTAGAGCTATTTCTCATAGAAAATTAAGATATTAATATGCAAATAGATAAACTTTGCTCTTTTTTCCTGTTATTACTCTTACAGTTTAATATAAGCCACTATACAAACTAATGATAATTTAAACTTTCAGACTGAGCTTATTTTTAAAAAAGAAACAACCAAACATATAGCATGATAGCTAGGAAGCCTGCTCAGACCTGATTGCTTTTCACTTCTCAGAAATGGTTAACACCATGCCATTAGTGACATGGTAAGTGCTTGGCCAAGACCAGATGGTTTATCTCCATAAAGGCCTCTTTTTTGGCAGAAAAGAGATGAAAGAAAAGAGGCAGGTAGTTAAATATTTAGGTTTCATGTCAGTATATGACAGAAACCTGTAACAAAATCCAAGATAGTAAAGATTTTGGATAAAAATTCTTTTACACTTCTTTTTAAGTCTTCAGAAATCATTTGTAATCTGGAATCTATAGTAGAGACATCCATAATATTAAAAAGTCAACATTCCATTTCATGTTTTTGATGTCAATTATTCTCTAATCATTGAAATGGAAGGAAATTATACAGAGGTACAAGTAAGTATATTGTAAATATCCATGTAGGCATTATAACTCCCTTCTCCCTATCACTTTTAAAAGCTTATGTGATTATTCTGCCTGCAAAAGATATAGGTTCAAATTTTGGAAGTGAAAGCCAGGATGCCATGATGGAGAAAAATTTCTCAAGAATTTATCTGTTGGCACTTGGTCGAAGGAACCGATGCCAACCAACTAGGGTGAGCACTGATTTTGGACTCAGGAGCAGAGCTGTCATCAGAATTCTTATGTTCAAACTCTCTTCCTTCCAAGGTAGCCCAAGTCATAACCTTTCTCATTATGCATGTTCACTGATAAAATCTGGTTTATACTACTTGTCTGACCCATCTTACTGAGCTATTGTGTATGATATATGAGCACTTTTTAAAGTATATATTCTGGAGCATTGCTTTAGATGGGAGACATTGCCTGAGGCAATTTGTTGTATGTGAAATGTGGGATTTGGGATCAGGAGACCTGAAATCTAATCAAAATTCTGCTACTATTTAGCTGTATGACCTAAGCTACAACGCTTTAATTCTGTTCTTGTGTAAAATTGAGGAGATTTGACTAGATTCTTACAGGTAAAGTTTTCTCAGTCTGAGTGGGTAGGATCATTTTTGTCCTGCAGGGAACATTTGGCAATGTCAGGAGGTATCTTTGGTTGGCACAACTGGGGAAGTGGTACAAGCATCTAGAAGGTAGAGGCCAGGGATGCTGCTAAGTATCCTACTATATGCAATCCCTCACACCAAAGAATCATTTAGCATGTCATGATTTGAATATAAAATGCCCCCCAAAGGTCATGTGTTTTAATGTTAATTCCCCAGTTGTTGGTGCTATCTGTGGAGGCTATGGAAAATTCAGGACATGGGATCTAGGTTTGCAGAAATGCTTGTTTTGGGGCAAATCTTTGGAAATTTTTACCCTAGACTTACAGCTTAAGTCTCTCTCAATACCTGATGCTCCATGATGCCATGAGGTCATCTGCCATGGGGCTTGCCTCCTGCCACTGCCACCCTTGTCCTGTTGCCATTATGGGCTGATTCTCTAACTGTGAGCTGCAATAAATCTGTTTTTCCCTAATTTTGGGGGGTTGGTTTTTCTGCTACAATGACAACTGACTAATGTTGTTGTTAGATGGCATGAGTCTTGTCCGACTCATAGTGATGCTCATATGGTTTTCAGTGGCTGATTGTTTTGGGGATCGCTTTAGGAGTGGATTGCCATGTCTTTCTCCCATTTCGTGGTGCTAGGAATCAAACTAGCGACCTCAGAAACTTTGGAGCAGAGCTATACCAACTGAGCTAAATCCAAGCTCCAACAGACTAATACATAGTCCAAAATGTCAAGAGTGCCAAGGTTAAGAAATCATCTTCTAAGACCTCACTTGACTTAAAATTCCATGATCTATAGAGAAAGAAATACAATGCATTACTCAATTGAGTAATAGGCATTTAAATTTACCAAAAGAAATTTTATTTCTATTATGAAGATAAATATTATCACCCATTATGAAGTTTTCTGTGAAAATACAGACTGGTTATGATTTAGCAATAAGAGGGGCAAGAGTCTAAGCATTTCTACCACCATCACCAACCACAATCTCACACATGATGTTTCTTTAGGTAAACCATTGCTGTGGACTAAATTTTTGTGTCCTTTTAGATTCATATGTTGAAATCCTAATCTTCAATTATCAGGACATAAGGATGGAGATCTCATGATGGAATTAATGCCCTTTTGAAAAGAGGAAGAGACAGAAAATCAATATCTCTCTCTCCTTCTTTCTCTCCCTATCTCTCTCTCTGGCTATCCCTACTAAAGAACTAAGATAAGATCATATGAAGACATAACCAGAAATACAGCCCTTACCAAGAACCAGATCATATTGATGGCCTGATCTTGGACTTCTAGCCTCCAGAGCCATGAGAAATTAATGTTTATTGCTTAAGCCACCTAGCCTGTTGTAGTTTGTTATAGCATGCTGGACTTACTAAGACTCCAAGAATCCTCCAATTATATAAATGTAAATCAAAGAACGATTACAATTGATAAAAGGAAGCATTTGTGTCAGATATTGTTAGCATACACATGAATCACATAAATACCATGAGTCTTGGCATCAGACTTCTTGGATTTCTCTTATTTTCACTAACTGTGTAACATTGGACAATCTCTCTGTGCCTCAAGATTCTTATATATAAAATATGATTGACCATGCTATTTTGTATTTTAAAAGAGATCATTCAGGAAATGTTCTTAGTGTGGCACATGAGTAGTACTAAGACAATGTTAGTTATTGCTATAATTAGAACTTAATATAAATTATCATTAGTTTCATTTCAGATAATTTATTTATTATAGTCATTTAGATTTATTACTGATCATAGGCTTTTGTTGATACAGTTTTTAGGTCAAGTGTAAAATCCTTCAACTGGAGAAATTAAACTCACCCTTTGAATCTCAAAGTCAATACTCTCTGAAAGGGCCCTGTCCATCCCCTCTATGCAGATACAACTATACTATCTATGTTGTCTCTAAAAATATCTATTCATATATCATATTTTAAAGATCTCTATCCACATTTACCTCCTATAGTCTGAAAGTCTATACCTTCAAAATTTATGTTGAAATCCTAATCCCAAAGTCATAATATTAAGAAGTGGCCTTTGTGAGATGTTTAGATCACTCAGGTGGAGCCCTCATGAATGGCATTAGTGCCCTTATAAAGAAGCCCAAGAGAGAGCTCCTTTTATGATATGAGAGGACAGCAAGAAAGGGAATATTTATGTTGCAAAAAGTGAGATTTCACCAGGCATCAAAGAAGCCAATACCTTGGTCTAGGACTTCTCAGCCTCTAGAACTGTGAGAAAGGAACTACTGTTGTTTACAACCCAACAAGCCTATGATATCATAGTATCTCAAATGGCCCAACACACCATCACACTATATTCTCATTCATATATATCTGCACATACACATAAGCCTTCAGAGCTGGCATGACAGGTTGCCCTGATTGATATCTATATGCAAGTCACATGTGCACTGGGCCCTCTATAAATGTGGAAACTGGATCAAAACTAAGAAATGTCTTGATCCATCAATAAAGAATAAAATTGAATTTGCAAGCTGAAATTAAATCTTTATAAATGGATGAGGAGAAAAGTCCCTTGTTTGACAGGATAAGATGATTGAGAAAAAGCAGATCTCAGCAAGATACATTTATAGCCAGTTCCAGGGTACTCTTGTTTCAAGTGCATAGAAAATGCCTGGGTTTTAAAGAAATGACATAATAGATTCTGTTCTAATTCTGATCCCATACTATGTATATAAAGGTTAGCAAGAATTGTTGCTAATATATCTGGTGTATGGGCTTTCCTAAAATGAATATAAATCACTCTACATAGTGGATTTAAGTATGAATAGTACTGCTTGCCAAATCTTACATGACATTAATAAGATTAGCCTTACACTGGACAGTTAAGCTTACAAAGATATGAAAATGCTAAGTCAAATAAACGTACTCTATCAATAATTCCTACTCAAAAAGCATAATTGACATTCTTCACTACATTCAAAAAAAAGAAAGAAATAAAGAAAATGAGTCATTTCAGTCCTTCTATGTTATGGGTGCTAAAAAGTGACCAATAATGGAATTTATGTATATGACTGCAATTATCCATGGACTAATTAAAAATGAATGTCACTCGCATTGTCTGTAGTGCAGCAACACCAGCAAACATGACAAGGTTCACTTTAATTTAAAGTTGTGTCAGATTAGCTAATAGAGAGTATTACAATTATTGTTCAAGCTCAAAAATCCTCTATGAAGACTTGTTGACAGTTTATTTTTATACCATCATCTTATAAAAAATCAGGAACCAATTTCCTAATGTCAAATGCAGACAATTATACCAATAGTGGATTCAACAGAGAAATATAAAGATTTTATACCTCCTGTAAACTCATGGAAATATAAATGAAAGGATGTTTAATTGGTCATAAATCCATGATAACAAAGAAAACAAGGCAGAACACCATAGCAACAGAATTACAGGAGCTAGAAAATTAATAAGCAAATAGTAACTCATTTAAGAGATCTGAAAAAGCAGAACCCTGATCCAAAAGAGTTAGAAACAAAGAATCAACTTGATTTCCAATGTGGTGTTGTTAGGTGCCTAAGTGTTAGGTGTTGAGTTGTTAGGTGTTGAGTTGGGTCCTACTCATAGTGACGCTACCAATGTAGAACTCCTTAAAGGCTCAGGAATTGATGACAAAAGATACCTATGGAAGGAGGAGTGAAAGTGGAGTGGAACCAAGATGAATCAAACATCTCTTCAAGAATCTATCAGATATTGACTTGTCTGCCATAGCAGAAACTACGCATTCATTTTCTGGAGGGTTTGAATGATAGTCTCTGCACTGCAGGACACAAGACAAACTGAAATCATACTTTTATGCTACATGTGGAACCCTTTACTATGCACCTATCAAATGCAGTCTGGAAGAATACTACAGGCCTCTTGCTGTGAATCTCACCAGTGCAAGACAAAAGACCCAAAAGATACTCAAAGCAAGGGTTTTTCCCAACTAACCAGAAAAGCAAACCTTGAAGTGTATGATCAACAGACTATGAAGAGCCATTAAGCATCTTTTTGCTGCCCTATGCTTAATTACGGGCAGACAATGAAGGACTACCAAAAGATTGGAGGAAGCCTTAAACATGCAGCCAAATGGACAATAGGAACTTAGGAGAAACAAAGATAATATGGAGAGTAAAACAACCTCCCCAAACAAAAAGAACTAACTTAAATGTCTTCAAAGAAATAAAAGATGATATTATTTCCCTGTGCCAAGAACAGACTGCCAAAAAATACAAAGAAAAATGAAACAGTAATGAAAAATGTATAACAGAAAAGAAAAAAATAGAAGATTGCAAGATAAAGTTTGGAAAATATCCCCAAAATCAAAGCAAAAAGAGAGAGATGGAAAACTACTATATCAAGTGTCTCAGCTCTCACTAGTTTTTTCATAGTCACAGCAACTGATAGAATGGGAAGGCAGGAGATGCAGACTTGTGTAGTAGGGGTGAGAATTTGAATGAGAACTACATCTTCATCTACAATAATGGGAAGTCAATATATTAATGAATCAATTTCAATAAACAATACAAAAATATATTCATAGTACAATTATGTTATTTGGAGATGTGGAAGTAAAACTGAAAGTCAGCTATAAAATTTCCTGGTGGTTGCCTCTGGGAAGTGGGGTAATAATGTGAGTGAAAGTAGAATAGAAGCTTATATTTTATATGAGATTGTTGTTGTTGTTGTTAGGTGCCGTCGAGTCGGTATCTGACTCATAGCGACCCTCTGTACAACAGGGGAAACACTATTGTCAGTGCTTCTCTGCTGTTCATTGGGTTTTCGATGGCAGATTGATTTTTGGGAGGGGGTTGCCAGGTCCTTCTCCCAAGCCTATAGCTTCTGGTGTTCCCAGGCGGTCTCCCATCCAGGTACTAACCAGGCCTGACCCTGCTTAGCTTCCAAGATCTGACAGGATCGGATGCCACAGGGCTATGGCTGCAGTTATATGAGATAGCTTGTACAATATGACTATAAAGATTACGCATATGTAACTGTGATGAAAATAAATTCTTTATATTGCTTGCATTGGGAATGAAATTCAGAACACACATGTCAATGAAGACATTCCACTCCTAAATAAAGGGGAAATACAATTGCATTTTTGAATTAATTTTCAAAGTCTAATATTTTCTTTTAGTATGGTTAAAACAAAAGGTATTGTGATTATAGGATGTTTTAGAAGCAGGATATGATTGGCAACTGTTGTGGTAGGTCTCAGCTGCCCTTTGAGGCAAAATTTGGCAGTGGGGGTGGAGCTTCAGGGAGACAATATAGTGAGCTTTTAAAACAAACATAAAAGCTAATGTGTTAAATTCAAATAGCTGTCATTTCCCCTGAAAAATCTTTTAAGTTTTGGATTTAAACTGTTTCTTTAGAAAATTACAAGGCACATTGATAGTATATGTTTGTTTATTTTTAATAATATGATTTGGTGAATGAAATTAATTGGCAACTTTATAATGATATGCTTTATTTGTTTCTTTGTTTATTTAAGTAATTCAACCAGTCCCTAATCTCTAAATGTCTTAGAATCATGGATACTCCACATTCTCTTTAATTTGATGAAGAAAAACCACATTACTCTATTTTCTAAATATATTGACCAATTCAGGAAAAAAATACCCATGCTCACAGACAAGTGCAATACCCCTTTGTTTCAAACCACATTGCATTATATGGCCATTTGAGTACCATTTTCCTTACTTGCTGATGACCAACACAGCAGGATGAAATGCACTTAAATGAGCTGGAAAATAGAAGTCCCTCAAACACTCAGGAATCAATATAGCATGGGAAGACAGACAATGGAAGACGAAAAAAAATACAAAAATTAAAATTGGTAAGCAGGTCACAGGAATTTAAATGTGAATCAACAATTTCAAATAAACACCAATCAAGCATGTGTCTGTATATAAATATATACATATGTAAATGTTGAAAAAATAGTTGACTCAATTAAACTTTTTCTATTCTCTTCCATAGTCTCAATTATTTAATATTTTACCTTGCTGGGAGTGGTAGAGCACATCAGCAATCTCAGCAGTGACAAGGTTGTGGCTGGAGAACTGATTTCAGTTCATTGTGAGTTTGAGGCTAACCTGGTCCACATAGCTAGGTCCCAGTCAGCCTGGGTTACAAAGTTATCTTTCACTCCCATATCTGACTTCCCATGTTATCATGCTAGGAGATTCTCTCACACATCCAAACCAAATACCTCACCCAAGCTATATCTGCATTTCCAATTGTGGCAGAGCCTTTCCAAAATGTCCCCAGCCCTATAACCACATAATCCAACATATTCCTTCAAATGTCACTCCTTGTTTTTGACATTCTTTTTACTGTGGTTGTTGCTGTTAGGTGCCCTCCATTCAGTGTCTGACTCATAGTAATCCTACGTACAACAGGCAAAACATTATTGTCAGTGCTTCTCTGCTATTCATAGGGTTTTCAATGGCTGATTGTTTTTTAGGAGTGGGTTGCCAGGTCCTACTACCAAGCCTATAGCTCCTGGTGTTCCCATGCAGTCTCCCATCCTACTAACCAGGCCTGACCTTGCTTAGTTTCCGAGATCTGATGGGATCAGACATCACAATGCTACAGCTGCAGCATTTTACTATTGGCATAATTTTTTCCCAGTTAGCCATAGTTAAAACCTATATTCTTTGATTCCTCTCTTTCAATTTAACTACTTATCAGTTCTCTACATTAAAAAATTTATGCTTCTGATTATCCTTGAATGCTGACACCCCCACCCCAAAATGACCCTTTTCAAATCCTAATCTATTACTTCTCACCTAGGAAATTAGTTTTCCAATTGGTTTTCTGACCTATGCCTCCTCTTTTTATTTAATTCATTTTACTGTCTCCTATGCCTGCCACAGTACCACTGTGGCATCTGATCCTGTCAGATTGAGGAAGATAAGCAGAGTCAGGCCTGGTTACTATTTGGATGGGAGACTGCCTGGGAACACCAGGTGCTATAGCCTTGGGAGCAGGACCCAGCAACCCACTCCCCCAAAATAATCAGCCATTGAAAACTCTGTGAATAACCGAGAAGGAGGACAATAGTGCTTCACCTATTGTACATAAAGTCTCTATGAGTCGGACACTGACTGGATGACACTTAACAACAACACTGTCTACTATGAGTCTGCCTTACTAATTAAGCTCTCCTTCCTTTGTTTAAAATTTCAACATTCATTATGAAAGCATATCTAAGTGAATAATCTGGTTTCATTAATTTTTCTGGCACTGTTCTTTTTTCATCAGTTCAGTTGGATAAACTTCTTCTTCACATGGCTATTAATACTGCCCTGATCCTAAAGCCAACATAGCTTTTCTCAGCTCTGTGCCTTGCCTAAGGCTAATCTTTCAGCAGTGCCTTTCTACTTCATCTATGTGTGTCTAAATCCTAATTCTTAATTAAGGAACAGCTTATATAACATTTTTACATGAGGCCTTGCTTAAAGTAAGCTCTTCCTCCCCAAACAGACACAGTCAATTCATTTTAGTATTTACTTATCACTTCACCTAAAACCTTGTTAGACAAATAGAAAAATTCAATATGCATTTGATAAAATGAACAATTCTTCTGTCAGTACCTAGAGAAAAAATTTTTTGTAGTGCTTGAAGTCAAAATCACAAACATAGGCCCTTGCACATGCTAGGCAAACACTGTACCACTGAGCTACACTTCCAGCCTCTTTTGAATTTTTAATATCATAAATATGCTGATTAATCATAAAGCCTAAAATTCTGCACAGCGTGAGTATCTCTGTGGTTTTAGAAAGTTAATTCTGAAATTGTTATAGTTAGATGCCAGGGCATGTCTATCAATATAAAAAAGGTAAGTCATTTCCAATCTTTTATTTGTGAAGACTTTGGCTGAGAAAATCATGGCTCTTTCCATTGGTTCATATAAACACTGATCTACTTTTGGACAGGTGGCTTTTTCTTCTGCAGGTGAGTCAACTTTTGTCAAATTCAGAACAGCAATAGAGTATTTCTAAACTTACCTATCAAGGTAAATTTCTTTTTTTTTTTTCTAAAAATATCCAGACTCTTTTGTTTTTCTTTGGCAAAGGGGTAGATGGATCATTTCCCTTGCTTCAAAGAGAGGAATTTACAACCTATTGTGCTATTATTCACAATAGCCACATTATGGATCCAGCCTAGATGCCCATCAAAAGATGAATGAGATCATATTAAGTGAAATAAACAACACTCAGAAAGACAAATTTTGCATGTTTTCACTCATATGTGGAAGCTAGGGGAAAAAAGAGGGGCTTGAAACTCAAAGGAGGAATAGTAAGGATATAGAAAGGGATCGGGAAAGGGGCAGGGAGAGGAGGACAATAAAGAGTAATAGAGGAGTGAATATGCTTAAAATACATTATATGCTTATGCAGAAATATCATAATGAAACCACTTACTTTGTACAATTAATATACACTTAAAAACTCTTGTGCTATAGACAATTTCTGATAACTTCTTCCCTCTTTGTTAACCTCAAGGGGTACCTAGGAAAGGTACTCTCCAAGTTTCAAATAAAAGAGACCACAAAGCACAGCCTCACATGTGTAAACACACAGGTACATGTGTGCATGCACACACACATACATACACTTGAATAGGCCCTGATAATCATTGAATGAAGACTCTGGTTGACACTTTACTGCTCACTCATCTTATGAATTTTAAGTCAGTTTTTGTGAATGTAGTAGAATATGTGGCAGGTACTGAAGTGGGACAAACAGTGGGGCACCAAAAGTTATGTTCATTCTTTAATCCTCTAAATCTATAATGTTACCTTATTGGAAAAAAAGAGTTGGGAAACTAAAAGATCTTAGGATGAGGAGATCATCTTCATTGATCCAAGTAGGTCCTAAATTGAAAGGCGAGTGACATTAATAACTCTATAAGAAAGGCAGAAGAAAGTTTGAGACAAACAGAAGAGGAGAAAAAAATAGAGAAGATAAAGAGGCAGACATTGGGGTGGTGCAGCCATAGTCAGGGAGTGTTGACAATAACCAGATCCTGGAAGAGGAAGAGATTCTCCACCAGATTCTTTCCAAATATAATTATTTGATTACAAATAGATAAGTAATTTAAAGTTAGCTAATGATTCTTTTGAGTAGGTAAAGCTAAACATTGAAGCCAGGTGTGGTAGTACAGGCCTGCAATCCCAGTGACATGGGAGGTTAAGGCAGAATAATTGCAAATTCCAGGACAGAAGCAGCCTGCCAACTTAGTGAGACCTGTCTCAAGATAAAACATTTAAAATGGGTCTTGGGGTGTAGGTCAGTGGTAGACTGCTTGCAGAGTATGCATGAGGCCTTGGGTTCAGTTGCCCAGTGCTGCAAACAAAACAAAACAAAACAAAATAAAATTGTTGTTGTTGTTGTTGTTAGGTGCTGTCGAGTCGGTATCCGACCCATAGCGACCCTCATAGGGTTTTCAATGGCTGATTGTTTCGGGATTGCCTTGGGAGTGGATTGCCAGGCCCTTCTCCCATTTTTGCGGTGCTGGGAATTGAACTCGGGACCTCAGAGACTGCAGCGCAGCACTCTACCCAGTGAGCCAAATCCCAGCCAAAATAAAATAAAATAGTTAAAAACTATGTGGACATTATAAAATTATCAACTTACAAAACCTGTTAACAATTCGATCAAATTTAATGTTAATGGAGACTTTAAAATGGACTTATGGTCTTTTATAAAGGTAATATCCTAAGTCATCAGAGGTAATAGAGCCTTAGACTTCAGACTTCTGGCTTCTAGAATTGTGAAAGAATAAATTTCTGTTGTATTAAGCCAGAAGGTTTTGGTAACTTGCTATGATAGTTACAGGAACCTAACACAGATACCAAGATCACTTTTAAGTATAGCAAAGTACCCAAATCACTGCTAAATTTCTACTATGCTTTGAGAAGTGCCTGATTTCTCCACTTCATCCCCATCCTCAACCCCCAGTACAGTGTCATATAGGCTTTCACTAGGAAGGATCTTCACATCTTCATTTGGACCCTCTATGCCTATGTTGTACATTTTTCCTTTCTTGATACTAAACAGCCTTACAGATAAAGATACTCCAGGGATGTCTGCAATCTCCCTCACATACATAGGAGAGTTCCAGAAAAAGGTCATGATAATGACTAAGAAAACATCAAACAAACCAGGTTAGAAGATGTATGTGCATACATACATACATATATACATAGATATAGATATATACACAGATAGATAGATAGATGACAGATAGATAATGGCCAGATATCTCCCATGTCTATCAGCTTGTCGTGCTGTGGGTGCTTGCATGTTGCTGTGAGGATAAAAGCTATGCTACTTGTATTTCAGATACCAGCAGGGCTATCCATCATGGACAGTTTTCAGCTGAACATCCAGACTAAAACAGACTAGGGAGAAGGACCCAGTAGGCCACTCCTGAAATAATTAGACACTGAAAATTGTATGAATAGCAGAGAAGCACTGTTAAATATAGTGCCAGAAAATTAGGAACACCCCCTCCCACTGAAGACTGGAAGACATTCAAGAAATGCCTGGGTAAAAGTTGCCTCCTCAAAGTAGAATCAATCATAGTGATGGGAATGAAAAAGTCCCTGCTCCTGTGGCATGACTCAAAATGAGAAGAAACACAGTAGTTGCAACATTGAACTCAAATATAAAATGATTATTTGTATGGTACAGTGTTTGGTAGTATTTCATTCTGCTGTACATAGGGTCACTATGGGTAAAATCTGGCTCAACAGCACTCAACAATGACAATAACAACAACAACAACAACAACAACTTTATATATTATATATAAACCATGTCTTCCATATATAATCTATATTTTTATCTCTATATCTTAGTTTCTGTGTGCAGACCTTGAAAATCCCCAGAAGGAAAGAGAGTAGTGATTTTTAGTCTCCCTTCCAGATCTAATAAATGAAAATTTGATGGGTGAGAGAGAGAGGGGCAGGATATGGGGAAACTAGGCACACATATTTTGAAAAAGCTCTCTAGGAATTTATAATACTCATTCCTAGTTAAGAATAATTGCCATTGACAGTTGGGGGTGAATTTCCTGAGGCTACTAAGAAGCTCACTTGATTAGTGATAACGCCACTACCCAATGGCTTGTGTCCATATACCATAATACCAAGGGCCTCTTCATTTGGAGAAAAAATAAAATAAATGTGAAATTCATGTATAAGTTTTAAAACAATAAAAATACTTGATATTTGAAAAGCTGATAGACTATCAAACTGAAAACAAAATGCTCTTCTGCACTTGAGGATTGAATTATTCATTATTTCAATAAACTTTGAGAAACTCAGTCTAATCTCCCACCTAAGAAATTGTTCTCACAGGCTAGAATAAAGTCAATTTCTATTTTACTTTCAATGTTGTGCTACTGTGCAATTAAAATAAATATTTTGATTCTTTTAGTCATTGAAGTTTTCTAAAGTTATCAGTTTATGAGTATGACATTTCATTCTTTTGTGTACGTGTTATGCTGAGGATTGAACCTAGAGCCTCACAGATACTAGGCAAGCACTCTCCCAGGGAGCTACATCGCCAGATGATACTTCTATCCTTACTCATTTTCACAATTGGTAGATGTTTTCTGACACTAGTGTTTATGGAGCCTTGCACCTAGCAAATGTCAGCACATGGGAAAAAAATCACAAATTACTTTTTTAAGCTAATGCAACATATATTTACATAGTAAAAGCACTTCTATGTCTATATAAACCACATCAAGTTCTTTAACATTAAAGTGTATTTACAAGCCATGGGCAAGATGTACTGTAAATGTCATTAAATACCATAAGTCTAATTTAAATTCTCCATTAACATTAATTTTGATCTGATTGTTACACGTTTACTAAATGGATAATTTACTAATGTCTACATAGTTTTTAACTTTAAATGCTCAAACAATCATTAGCTGGCTTTAAATTACTTACCTATATATAGTCAGATAATTATATTCAGAAAGAAAATGTGAATCCTAAATTAACAAAGGCCAACTTTGTGTGCAGGGAATTAATAGTCACAGTAATTGACAAGTCAATTATTAGTTTCACTTTGTCTATTTTAAGAAGTGAAATGAGACCATTTACTTTTCGCTAGCTATTTAAGAAGGGATTATAACTTGGTGTTTTTTAAAGAGTAAAAACTCTGATGAACTAGCCGACTCTTCTATCAGCTTTTCTCACATTAACTTCTGCAGCTCACGAGAAATTCTGTTCATGAGCATTCTAAGTATTTCCATTTTCCTAAGTGTCTTGAAAAGAAATTTCATGCTTCAAGATCAGTAGAAGAAGAAAAGTATCTGTTAAAATGTACTTGAGAGAGCAGAAGTACAAAAAATTGGAATGAGAAAATATGTGGCAAAGATGAACAGAAGTAGATCCAAGAGACATGCAACTAAATTCGGGGAAAAATAAAAATGAGGCCAAATGCTATGATCTAAATGTGTGTGTCCCACTAAGATTTACATGTTAAAATCTAGTCACTAAAGTGATAGAGCCTGCAGCCATAGCCCTGTGGCATCCGATCCCGTCAGAACTCAGAAGCTAAGCAGGGTCGGGGCTGGTTAGTACCTGGATGGGAGACTGCCTGGGAACACCAGAAGCTGTAGGCTTGGGAGAAGGACCTGGCAACCCCCTCTCAAAAATCAATCTGCCATTGAAAACCCTATGAACAGCAGAGAAGCACTGATGCAATAGTGTTTCCCCTGTGGTACAGAGGGTCTCTATGAGTCGGATACTGACTGGAAGGCACCTAACAACAACAATAACAAAGTGATAGAATTAGAAGTTAGAGACAGGAAGTGATTAGGTCACAAGGGTTCCACCTTTGTGAATGGGATTAATGCCCTTACAAAAGAGTTCCCAGAGATCTGCACAGACTTTTCTGCCATGTGAGGATACAGCTAGAAGGCACTATTTATCAAGCCAAGTACCCAAACCACATACCAAATCTGCAGTTTCCTTAATCTTGGAATTTCCAACGTTTATAACAATAAGAAATGCATTTCTGTTGTTTATAAATTACACAGTATAAGGTATTTTGTTTTAGGAGCTAATTATAGTTCTGGCTAAGATAGAAATATTTCAAGGTTAAGTTTGTATTCAATTGAATTAATATTAAATCTTTCATTTGATGAGACATAGAATCTGTTAACAGTAGACTAAAATAGAAATAAAGTAGTCTGTAAGGATAAAGACCATTTAAATTATTATAGGACAGTCACAGATTTTAAGAGAATATTGCTGTCTGTTGTGGTGCCCACACTGTAATCCCAGTGACTTCAGAGGATGATAAAGAAAGATTGTGAGTTCAAGGCCAGAGGTGACCTGTACAACTTAGACCCTGTCACAAAAGTAACAAATAAAAGGGGGGATAGTATGGAGCTCAGAGGTAAGGAAATTGCTTATCATTTGTGTGGCCCTAGGTTCAACCCCTAGTACTAGAAAGGAGAGAGAGAGAGAGAGAGAGAGGGAATTGCTCATAAGCTGAACTCAATGAAAGAGTGAAAAAAGAACCCACAATCAATAAATAGTCCATAGGAATAGTCCAAGAAGTACAGTACATAAACTGTAATCACAGTCTATAAAATGGAGGTACTGTAGACCTCACAGGCTGCTGAAAAGTAAAAATGACACATTATGTGAAAATACCTTGCACATGTAAGATCCTCTGGGATCAAAGTAAGATTGGGATCACTAATCAAGAAAAGCTGTACCTATATAGCCTTGACTGGTTGATTAAAAACTTCATTTGAATGAGAGCTGAAAATCATTGCTGACTCTGTAAAGGAGGACACAAATTCATGACTGCTTCTTGAGGAACAATGATGATCCTGAGGTTAACTGAGATTATAACGTTGTTGTTGTTGTTAGGTGCCCTCGAGTCGGTATCCGACTCATAGCGACCCCCTGTACAACAGGGGAAACACTATTGTCAGTGCTTCTCTGCTGTTCATAGGGTTTTCAATGGCAGATTGATTTTTGGGAGGGGGTTGCCAGGTCCTTCTCCCAAGCCTGCAGCTTCTAGTGTTCCCAGGCGGTCTCCCATCCAGGTACTAACCAGGCCCGACCCCGCTTAGCTTCCGAGATCTGACAGGATCGGATGCCACGGGGCTACGGCTGCAGGCGAGATTATAATAGAAAGTCCTTATGGACTGGCATCTGTCTATTTACTTACCTACCTACCTATCTATGTGGCTTTTACAAAATAGACCTCATGTCCAGAAGATGCTTAACAACAAAGTAGTAAATTGTACTACTAAACCCATTTCTCATACAGAATTTGAAGATTGTCAAGCTTACTTGACTGAACTTTAGAGATCGGCTCAAAACACAAGATGCCAGTTAACTATGTACCCTTAACCAATTTCCAGCTGAAATGTGAAATGTAACTCTTCTTTTAACCCCTGTTTTTTTTTCTCCAAAGTCAACCAACTACTCTCTTGTGACCTTCAATATCTAGCTGATTTTTTCTCCTGTGTCTAATCTGGATTTGATTTATGGCCTAGCTTCTCTAGCCATACTCCTGAGCATTCCTCTATCTATCTGCCTCTCTCATCCATGAAGGAGAGTCTTCACCCATACCAGACAGTCAAATCAATGCAAACAGTTTTAGTGTGTTATACTCCATTATTCTGTACTATGCAGCTATTGAAAAAGGTGAGTTATCAGTGGTTTTTTTAAAAAATATATGAATATTAAAGCTGAATGAATGCCATGAATTGTTCATTTATATACCTGCATTTTTATGCATCAGGTACTGTCATAGATATTAGGGATGTCAAGATGGAAATATTCTACTCCATTCATTATGAGTCTCAAGTGAAGTGAGAGAATGACAAAGATGTGCACATAAAATGGTAAGAGAAATTCCTCAAGTAGAGATACAAAAAAAGATTTTGTAGTGCTTGAGAGAGGGTATTTAATTCTTCCTAGTGGGAGTAGAACTAGAGAAGGAGTCACAGAGGGAACATTAGGGTAGGTACTACAATTTAAGTAGAAAGACACAGGGATAGAAATCTGAGAGGGAATTCCAGATGATGCATACAAAATATACAGAGGATAGAATTGTGAAGGCAATGATAAGATCATGAATGTCTGACCAGTAGTATGACCTTCATAGGAGTGTGAATGAACTATGAAGATAAAGTGGGTTTAGATTGTAAAAGAACTAGCCTTTGTCTTCTAGATAATAGGCAAACATAATTTTTTACAGTATTCAGCATTGAACCCAGGGTGTCACACATACATCACAAGTGCTCTACCACTTAGCTGTACCCCAACCCATGGTTTTAATTTTTATTTGAGACAGGGTGTTATCAAATTACTCAGGCTGTCCCTGGCCTTGAACTTGCAACCCTCCTGCTTAAGCTTTCTGACCTGTTGGGATTTCAGGCATTTGCCACAATATGTGGCATAAAACCACATAAGCTTTTAAGCAAGGAGTCTGGTTTTACTCCAAATTACAAGGATGATTTTCTTAACAGATCAAACTTCAGCTCTGAAAAACCAAAACTTTCAATTTTTGCTATTATGTACTAAAATTCCTAATGCATGTCATAGGGTTTCTACTCTCTGTTGCCCCAGCTCTTGGCTCTGATGACTATCTATAAATTGTTGTTGTTAGGTGCCATCAAGTCATGTCCAATTCATAGCGACCCTCATAGGGTTTTCAATGGCTGATTGTTTTGGGATTGTCTCTGGAGTGGGTTGCCACATCCTTCTCCCATTTTTGTGGTGCTGGGAATCGAACTCAGGACCTCAGAGACTGCAGAGCAGCGCTCTATCAATTGAGCTAAATCCCAGCCCATGAACAAGTTAGGTGATGCCAATTCTCAAGTAAAGAGATTAAGGAGCAAAGATACATCCATGGGGAAATTTGTAGACAAGATTAAGTAAAAATATCTGTGGGATAGTTGACCGATGTTTCTTCTTTTATTAATAAGTCTGTGATAAGAAAATAGTCATAACTACTTCTCTGTGATGCCATATTACTAAAGAGCATTTGCCATTTGATTCTACTCCTATGATTCTTGTATCATAATCATTTCATAATTAACTGTATTTTTTAAACTCCTTAATTCTGGGGTGACTGATCCTCTTACATTAGTTTTCCCAAACACATTACTGATCAATTTGTATCATGTTCCAATTTGTAACATGATGGCACAGATTGATATTCCATGATGGCTATTGTGAATCCTACTGTAAACCTATGCCATTTTTAACATTTTTCCACACTGTAACTGTATTTGTTTTTATGAACACAGGATTTACCCAAAGATCACTTAGGCCACTGGATTGAAACCACTATCTAGGAATGTTTTCTTTCATCAATATGTTATTAAAAATGAATGTGAAATCCTTTATGTGGGATGTTTTCCCCATATCACCACAGTATCTACCACTCATTGTTGCATTAGATCTGGACTCATTTTACTCATTTATATTATATGAACTTTGTGAACCATGTCCCGGCATTTTCAGTCTTACAGAAAATATTTTTTTTCCTGAAAATTGTCTTTAAAAGCTGAGAATCTAACATTTGGTATA
>VMDO01029475.1:0-22583 GCA_007922755.1 Pedetes capensis | reverse complement strand
AAAATAGTACATTGAATAAAAATGAGTGGATCCTAACATTTATGCCATTAATTTCTATTTGAGAGTCCTCGATCTCATAAACTATTTTATGGTCTCTTTCTTGACTATTTCAATGAGAAGCCTATAAAAACATTTTTGCTTTGTTAAAAATAATGTATTAAATGAGCCATTCTTAATTATTTGCATCATCCAAGTATTGGGCAGTTCTTTGAATTTATAATTTGAAATTATTAATGACTACTTTGCTCTTCTGCCGTTATAGAGATGAACAGTAGTTGTATGTTTGAGATAGGGACAGAAGTTGGGATTCTGGAGCAGGCCCCGTGGACACACACCTGTAATACCACCTAGCGACTTGGGAGATGGAGGCAGGAGGATTGAAAGCTCGAGACTAGAGGCAGTCTGTGTAATTTACTGAGACCCTATCTCAGAAAGTAAAAAAAATGGGCTGAGGGTGCAGCTCAGTGGTATAGCACTTGCAAAGCATGCAAACTTGAGGCCCTGGGTTCAACTTCCAGTACCGCCAGAAAAAAAAAAAAAGTTGTGATTCTGTTTTTCCCTGTCATTATAGCTGAGGTAAATATTCTGAAATTCCATACTTTTCCTTCACATTAACATAAAATTAGTTTCAATCCCACTATTTTTTACATAAATTTCAGCTAACTGGTCAGGCAACTTGATATATCCCTCATCTTATTTTATCTTCTAATTTCATATTGTGAAAAATCAGTATTTGCTTTCATTAAAATGTGCACCTGCCCTTTTCCAATACTGCCCCCCCAAACACCTTCTAGTTTTTTGTCTTTTATTAATCTTAACAGAAATTATATTAAAATCATGTTTAAAAATTCACATTTTCTTTGATTATAGAAAACACATACAGAAGTCCTTTATAAATGTTAGATTGGCATAGAAGAGACTGTACATTGGTTAAAGGATTTCTGTCTATTTTTTCACCACAGACACATTTCTACTGGTTGTACTAATATTTTTAAAAACATAAACCCATGGGCTGAAAGTACATGAATTTACAAATTAAAATATAATAACATAATATTAGTTAAAGTTTTTCAGAACACTTAGAATAAATCATCTTTTAAAATTTCTTTCAAAGTACCTACATCAACAATTAAGAAGTCCAGCCAACACCAGGCATTGGTGAAATATGTTTTGTATCCATAGGCTACCCATTTTAGAAGCATTTCTAGAATGAAGACATAGGTGAATATCTTGTCAGCATAGTCCAAGATAATCTTAACGGTCTTTTTCTTTTCAATATAAATATCTTCAAAAGCCTGTAGAAATAATATTCAAATTTCCATTCACATACAACTTAAAATTTATGAGTCATATAAGCATAAAAGGAGCAGGGAATACAATTCTGATGGTGGGACCAATGAAATATACTATCAGCCAACTATCTACTAGTTTACAACTGCTGCATAACATTTGGTTTATAGTCTTCTTACCAAAGGCAAAAAGAGAGTGCAAAATAATGAAATTATTTGTAATCCTCTAAAAGAATCATGGGCTGGAGTTTAGCTCAGTTGGTAGAGTGCTGCTTTGTACTCCCTGAGGACCCAGATTCGATCCCCAGTATGACAAAAATGGAAGAAAGATGTATCAATCCACCTCCAAAACAATCCTGAAATGATCAGCCATTGAATACCCTGTGAGGTCACTATGAGTCACACCTTGCTTGATGGCACCTAACAACAACAGCAGCAACAACAACAACAACAACAACAAAATCATGATCTCTGACACTTATAGGGATTTCCACCTTTATGTAACTCTTCTCTCCATTGCAACTGAGTGAGTCTTGATAATTCAACGTACCATCCCAAGGTCAGCCTGTCTTATAAACCTTCTTCATCCTACACTTTCCTTCACACCCACCCACAGGATTCAGAATCTCTCTTTTGGCTCTTCCACGCTTGTGCATGCCAGCACCTATACTGTATCAAGAACATACCAGGAGGTGAGGAAAGGTTTGCTAAATGAGTGATGGAAGTAGCTTAAGAGGGTTATACGACACAGAGGACTTTTTCCTTTGAATTCTGGAATCATGTTTTATTATCAAAAGCTTTGACTCTATAAATTACTGTTAAATTCACTTGATTCTCCTGAAGTTTTAGTGACAGATGATGCTGAGTCATAGCCGTAACCCTCTTGGGAAATAATTTGAATAGACTTAAGGAATTGAGTTCATTGAGATACTGAAAATAATTGCTGATTTCTAAATAGGTCTTAAATTATCAGAATTCTTATTTTGGTTGAAACACTGTTCACGTTTTTGGAAGAAATGAAAGCCAAATAACCTTGGGAGTTAACATTGTATTACATGGCGACAGTCATTGGCTTGTGCCACTCTCCCACTTTTTCCCCAGAGTTCTGCTATCAATACTTTAAAAATCATCCTTAGCACGTTTTGCAAACTGCTGATGTCAATATTGAAGGAAACAGAGAAGCTGGGCAGAGAGAATGGACAGAACTATAAAGATGCAGCAAGAAGGTGGCAGCAGATTCTAAAGGTCAGTGGAACTGAAGTGAAGGGGAAGACTGCCCTTTCTCAAAGTTGTGGAAGAATCAGGCAAGCCACCTAAATGGAAACTGTGGCAGGGACCCAGTCCTTAAAATACAAAGGCAAAGAAGGGGCTCAGGCCCAAGGACGCACGACTGGGATACAGGTGCATAGCAGGACCAGCAGTGAGTGTCAATGATGAGAATGAGATACACTTCTTTAGTCTCCCTCCCTCCCTTGGACCAGTCCCTGAGCCAGGCACAAGATTCAGCTGTAAGGGTCCCAGCTTCCAGGAATAATGTGTGGATGTGGGAGCAAGGAGACAAGGATGTTATTGTGTGAACTCTTCCTGATTTGGGACCTAGGCTTTATTTTTATTCATTTCAGTTACTGCTCATTAATTTATTTTCTCTTTGATATGCTCACCCCTTTTGAGTGGAAAAAAAAGGTGGATTTGAAGTTATATCTCAACTTATAACTCCGTTTCTTACTAGCTTTGAGACAGGAAGCAGCATCTTAAACTTTGTATTCAGCTTCTTTAAAATGAAGAAAATACCATAATTCCATAGAATTATTAGAAGTTAAATGAGAAACTCTATATAAAATTATGAAATATAATAAATGTACTAAATAATAACCATTACTTTTTACTTATTTTTATTAAGAAGATAAGATGTTATAGATGATATTAAAATTCCTACTTGCACAACACCAGATAAGTAAAATTGTGCTTTTCTTATTACAGTTTCTACTTTTGAGGAATGAAGACTATGAAGCAATTTTTAAAGTTCTTAAGCATTCTATTTTTAGTATAATGGAATTTCTAGTAGCAAACCTAGATGCATCTGGGATCCTAATTGTTTCTAATGGCTCATTTCTGTCAGCAGGAAAGACAGACAATTATGAAACCGCTCAAAGAGGTTATACGTCTTCTAGATCCCTTTCAACTGTCATGTTATTGTTTTTGTTCGGTGCTGTTGAGTACGGTCCTCCTCATAATGACTCTGTATAACAGAATGGAACACCACCTGACACTGTGCCATGCTGGGTATTATGTCAGTGCTTCTCTGCTATTCATAGAGTTTTCGATGGCTGATTATTTCAGGAGTGGGTTGCCGGGTCCTTCTCCCAGGCCTACAGCACCTGGTGTTCCCAGGCTGTCTCCCATCCAAGTACTAACCAGGCCTGACCCTGCTTAGTTTCAGAGATCAGACAGGATACGATGCCAGCATGGTATGGCTACAGGCTTCAACCTTCATAGAAGGTGTATATGTACAAGCATGAGAAACTTGCCTCATTCTGCTCTAAAATGAGCCTGTATTTTTCTTTATATAAAGAAGCTAATTGCTTTATGAAGTGACACTGTTTATCTTTCTCAAGGTAGCTCTGGCCACCTGTACTTGAGCTTCCTCCCAGCAACTGTTAATTTCTGAATATTACATGCTGTTTTATGCTTCCTTGCCACTCCACACTTGTTGCCTTCAGCCCACCTTGCTGGCTGAAAATGCTTATTCTTTTTAGACATTGCAAAGCACCATCTACCTTTTTGAAATCACAAGGGGACAACTTTTTTCCCTGCTATAGACCTTTATGTACATATTTCACTTAAAAATGCTTCTTGGTTCTCTTATCACTGTATTTCTCTCTTCTCCATTACCCTCCTAGCTCTTTGAATATAGTACCTGGATTTTATCCATCTTTGCATTCAGGGAAGCAAGAATAACACCCGGCATGTGGGAATACCCAATACATATTCACTGAGCTCCACTAAAATTTTGTCCTTGGTAATCACAGGGATTAATTCTTAAGTAAAACCTGCCATGATATTCTTGTCTTCGAGCTCATTTATTAAAAACACCAATTGAATCAATTTATTGACCTGGGGTTAGCTCACTTACCAAAGCTCCACTACTCAGTAGGATCATGAGAACAATGAAGCTTTCATACCAACTGTGTTCAACTATTTTGTAGCAAGTTTTCCTAATGTTCCACCAGATTTTTCCTTTTCCTGACTCTGTGTTAACTTGACAGCATGGGAATCTTCGTACACAACCTGCCAAGAAAAATATGCATATAAAATCTTAATATTCAAACAAATAAAATCATTATTAATGGAAAGATTTCACATATTGTTTTCTTAATACTTGCCCGTTATTTTTAACTTGGAACATTCTATTGTTCTCTGTAATTCTCTAACTT
This sequence comes from Pedetes capensis, assembly GCA_007922755.1. NCBI lineage: Eukaryota > Metazoa > Chordata > Mammalia > Rodentia > Pedetidae > Pedetes > Pedetes capensis. The sequence goes on along the minus strand of VMDO01029475.1, from coordinate 17,860 downwards.
CTCCTCAATCTCCTCTATACTGTTTTAAACCTCTATTATTTAATGAATCAACAAACTAAACTCTGAGGGAAAGTGCATTGTAGGGCCTTCTTTGCTGAGAGGTAGATAATACAATTTGAGATGCTTCCACCCTTCTTCTAAAAACTTTTTGAAAAACATCATCCTAAAAAATATTATCAAAATTAGTGGCAGATAATAAAATTAAGATAAAAAGAAACACATTGGCATTAGATTATGGAAATGAAATTGTTTTTAGTATTCTAAGTTAAAGAATCTAACTTGGAATTCCTAGGTTTCAAATATATTGCTATGAAAAAAGTGAAAAATTTTATTGAAAAATGTTTTGGCTTGCTGGGCTCTATGGTCCATGCTTGTAGTCCCAGAGACTTGGGGAGGCTGAGGCAAGATCATGAGTTTGAGACCAGAGGTGGCCTGCTCAACTTAGCCAGACTCTGTCTCAAAGTAAAAAGAGGGGTTAGGGGTGCAGCTCAATGGTATAGCACTTGCACAGCATGTATGAGGTCCTGAGTTCAATCTCTAGACTAAAAAACAGTTTAGGCTTATTTATTCATTAATTCACTCATTTGTCCATCAACTATTTATTAATGGGTTCTATGTACTCAGCTTGGTATGCATTTCCCTCTCCTCAGGGATATAAATTTTGGTTTTATTTAGATGACATAGAAATGAATGATTATAACTGGCTCAGGCAACTAAAATGATAGATATGTACAGAGTATTTTGGGAGCATGGAGGAAGTTCACCTAATTTGGTAATTGATTGGGAGGAAGAGGTCAGAAGGTACTTCTTAAAAGGAGTAGAGCCTGAATGAATCAAGATATCAGTTAAAAAAAAAAAAAAAGAACTCTGGAGGAAATCCAGGGCAAGAGTACAGCTAAGAGTGTGATGTGTAGGAATTACAACCAGTTCATAATTATGATCAAACCAGATATACAGAAGAGGCAAGGGTAAAAGTTTAGGCTAGAGAAATTGGCCAGATTATGGAAGGCATTTATTCCACTTTAAGGAGTAAGATGTATACCACAAAGGATCTGAGGAATAGGTAAAGGGTTGTGAGCAAGAAATGAAATTAGCAGTTTATGCAATTTAAATATATATTTCCAACAATGTATATATATACATATATGTATACATATGTATACATGTATACATATATATATATATATATATATATATATATATATATATATATATATATATATATGGTGCTGGAGGTGCAGCTCAGTGGTGGGGCACTTGCCCAGCATGCATGAGGTCCTGGGTTCAACTGCCGTTACTGTGAAAAAAAAGTAAAACTCATTAGCATACATGTATCAGCTGAGGTCAGAACCACTTTTTGAGGTCACACAAAATATTTAGGGTAAGGAGAAGAAAACGTTAAGTCTGGAACACTCTAAAAGAATAATATTAAGGGTCAGAATTCAATGATATGCTAGAATCAGCCCCTGCTGGTTCATGATACCTCACTATTAAATTGTCATGAATGTTTGCTAGTATGTTGTTAAATGTAGCCATTACTAGAAATTAAATTACATAAATGTAGCGTTCAATACCTTCTTTAAAAAGGTAATAAATAACAAAAAAAATCATCCCTTTCTAATTATTGTACTGTATTTCATCTTGTCTATGCTCTTGGTGCAATCTATGCCTTTTCTATCTGGACGGTGAAATGCTATTTGGCTGCTGTACATCTCTTCCTAACTCCACAATCAGCAAAGTCACAACAGTAATTTGAAATCAGTCATTATGGGAAACTTTACATTATTAAAATCATCAAGTGCTATAAATTAGTGCTTTCTGATTTTTTATAGTGTATATAAAAAAATGATGGAGGAAATTTTAACCAAACAGCAAAAGCATATTGTGCTCACAGCCATTACACTGTGGACAACCTAGATAATTGAGTAAACTTTTTTTTTTTTTCAGTACTTAGGTATTGAATGCAGGGCCTTGCACATACTTTGAAAGTGCTCTACCCCTGGGTTGCACCCCCAGCCCATTTTTTTTTTATTTTGAGTCAGGGTCTTGCTAAATTGCATAGGCGGCTGCTGGCCTGGAACTTGTGATCTTTTTGCCTCTGCCTCACAACTCACTGGGACTGGAGGTGTGCACCACCACACGTGGTATAGATGCTCTTTCATTGTTTAAACTCTATCAGCTGGCTACCAAAAAATGGCTCAATCAATGCATGATGAAATTCTGACATAATTTCTTTGTTTCACTCTCATTTTACTGATTAATATAGAAGAAAACACCAACTAGCCTTCATGTTAAATCTATAGTTGTTTATCAATTCCAATTACAGATTGTCCATCAGTACACAAGTTTGGCGATATTCAACAAAAATATCCAATCCATGTATAAGATGTACAATAAAGCTTATATATAATATTATTTATAAATATGTGTCTGACATTGTTGATATCACCAAAATTTATTTAAAAAATGATGTAAGTGTGCATATTTTCCTTTTTTGGAAGACCAGATGTTAATCATTTACCTGCACACCACGGGAAAAGAGGAAAAAGTGAAAACTTTGAAGGGAAAAGAGAGAGGAGGGGAGTGGTGTAGTAAAAGAGAAGTCAGGGAATTAGAAAATTCACAGCGAACAGGTGAATTGGATCATGAACGTGAGGGGCCCAGAAAGATCATGACTGAAACATTTAAAAATTAATTTAAAATTTTATGTTGATTAAATGATAAACAACCAAAATTACTTTGAAGAAAAGGAAGAATTTTAGACAGTGTACCTGAAAATAGTTCCTCTCAAAACTTTTGGATGAAAATACTCAGTTTAGATGAAGATAGGATATGGAAGAACCAGAAAGCATAGCACCTCCTCTTAACACCTATTTCCAAAGTTTGCATTTTAGCTACTTTCTTAAAAATTAATTCTCTTACTATAAAACAATATATTTCAGGGCTGGGGATTTGCTCAATGGTAGGGCACTTGCATGGAATGTGCAAGGCTATGGGTTTGATCTCTAGCATGGCCAAAAAAAAAAAGATGTATTTCACTTAAAAGAATTGAGCCTCTCAAGTAAAAACTTCAGGTAATCATAAACTATGTTTTGAAACAAGAAAACTAGAATTCTCTTGATGAGCTATACTTATTAGTCAATGTCTTATTATAAGTTCTTTCATGTTTCTAAAGTGAAATTAATATATTGATCCAGTTGATACATTTCCTAGTACTGAGTGTTCAATTCCCAGCACTGTAAAATCGGAGAAAGATGTGGCAATCAACTCCAGAAGCAGTCCTGAAACAATCAACCATTGAAAACCCTATGAGGGTTGGATGGCTTGACAGCACCTAAGCTATGTAGGGTCAGCCTGGTTAGTCCTTGGATGGGAAGCCACCAGGTGCTGCAGGCTAGGGAAAAGGACCTGGCAATCTACTCCTGAAACACTCTGCCATTGAAAACCCTATGAATAGCAAAGAAGGATTGACATTAGTTTTAGGTATGGCACAGTTGTTGGGGAGTGTTTCGTTCTGTTGTACGTGGGGTTGCTATGAGTAGGACCCGACTTAATGGCACCTATCAACAAACATCAACATAGCTATGCTTCCCCCCACTCCCAAGTCTGTGGTGCTTTGCTGTCATGTATACTTTATGTATTCCTCCTGCTGCTTAAGCCATGCCTTTCTTTAGTTCTGTTTCATGGCCTTGTAATTCAAGACCTTAAATTACTTTCTCTTCAGAAGTGTCTAAGCTCCCAGAAGGCAAAAACTATGTCTGTTATGCCCTTCCTCTCTACATTCCTCTATAGAGCTTATCATGCCATGTATAGCTGATTTAAAAAAAGACTCAATCCCCAGAGAAAGAAATTTATTAGCATTTAGTCATTATGCGAGAGGTCACAGTCTTATGAATTCTGGAGTTATACAAAAATTAGAAGGAAAACAAAACAAGGTGAATGGAAAATGGCTTCAGTTATCTAATTTTAAGGACAGTTACATGATCTCAGATCTTAAAGTATTTATCATCATCATTTTAATTAAGAAAACAACTTTATATCCCAAATACATTTAGTTAAGAAAGAATATTTGATAAAATAATATGGAAACAGTGAAAAGGCACAATCAAAAATTAATTCCAAAATAATATATTTAAGACAAAAGAAAACACCAGAGTGGAAAAATGTTTTACAGCAACTTAATGCTTGAGATTTTAGAATTCATAGCAAACTTAGAAATAAAGGTCACATGAAGAACAGAATCTACTTCAAGTACAAATTGAGAAAATTTTGCTGAGATTTATGTTTCTCAGTCTTGAAGTTGAAGAGAAACATGCTTATGATCGAGGAAAGAAAAAACACTATTCATTCTCATTAGAAAAATAAGTAAACTTTGTATCTGAGATAAAGTTTCACATATATTGCCCTCAGGGTTTATCATACCTCAGAGAATTTCTCTGTCTCGTTTGAGGCAGGGGTGCTCAAACATCTGTCTGGCAAATGCATAACCCAAGGGATTTCCAACCTAGCTGGTTAGCAATGTTATTACACTTTCTCTTTAGAACGACTATTAATTAAATGTAAACATAACAGAGAATCTCTCAAACATGCTAATGACATGCTAAACACCCCAATAGGTATATGCTATATCTTTTGGGTGGTATCATTAATTTACTCTTATGATGCATTACATAAAGTAAATCCTGAGTTTCATCATGTTAAACCAATTATCTCAAATGAAAAAGAAAGTATTGCTTTTTAGACTATCCATTAATAAAAATATAACAGCATGATCTGTATAATCAATGTAAAATTGATTAATAAAGCAAGGTTTTCTATTGTTTCTTTAAAATGTCTAATACTGACCTTAAGGTACTTTGTACAAATGTTCTATTTACATTTTCCTTCCAAAAAGAAAGAAAAGGCATAAACGAGTTATTCTATTATTAAAGTTAGTAATGACTGTTAGTTATTTTATAGGAAGTTGATGAACTTAGGACATTTTTAAAAGAAAGTGAGTTTGCACCACCTACCAAGTTAACAGAAAACATGCTATTTTAAGGAAGAGAAGTTAATGTTCTCTAACTCAAATTCCAACTACGTAATTTACTAATTGTATAACCCAATGGGGCTGGGATTTAGCTCAGTTGGTAGAACACCGCTCTGCAGTCTCTGAGGTCCCGAGTTTGATTCCCAGCACTGCAAAAATGGGAGAAGGATGTGGCAACCCACTCCCAAGGCAATCCCGAAACAATCTGCCATTGAAAACCCTGTGAGGATCGCTATGAGTCGGAGATGACTCGATGGCACCTAACAACAACAACAAGAGGGGCATGATCTCAGCTTCTTGGGCTGGGGTTTAGCTCAGTTGGTAGAGCAGCTGCACTGCAGTCTCTGAGGTCCCGAGTTCGATTCCCAGCACCGCAAAAATGGGAGAAGGACCTGGCAATCCACTCCCAAGGCAATCCCGAAACAGCCAGCCATTGAAAACCTTCTGAGGGTCGCTATAAGTCAGATACCGACTCGACAGCACCTAACAACAACAACAACATAACCCAAAAGTCCAACACAAAACCAAGTAGAATCAAAGAATCATGCAAATTTTCTAAATCATATAGATTGCCAAGCCATGCATAATTAAGGATGGTGAAGAACAGTGCAAGAGATAGGAAAATAGCTTAAGGTCTTGAATTACAAAGCCATGAACCAGAACTAAAGAAAGGCATGGCTTAAGCAGCAGGAGGAATGACAAGAGTACACGATGCAATGCAATCAATAAAACGCATTAGTAAACTGATAGATATGAAGCTAAAAAGGATGTGAGGCAATGAAAAAGAAAATCATTTTAGAGCTCAGCTTTGGTGAAAGCACTATCCTAATTTAACTGCCTCTCCTTCTACATTCATACCCTGTACTATGTCTCTGACCTCAACTTTTATATCTCTTCCTATCTCTCAGTCTGTTCCATGTATACTGGCCCCTAGCATTTTTTTTTTTTCTGTCCTTCTGATAACAAAATCTCTGGAAGCCAGATGCTGCTCTGGACTGATGTTGATTCCAGCTTAGTCAGCTCTTGTAGACAAATCATGAATTCCTAAGAGTCATTTCCAATGTAAGAGAATAAGTTCACAATTTCCCATCTTGGTAAAATCTACCTTCCTCCAATTTTAATGTGGAAAAAGTATATTTCTTGTTTCTGAGTCCCTAAATATGGAGTTATCCTTGACTCCATTCTTTCTTTTGCACCTCATGTGCAATGACCAGCAAATCAGCTGTAACTGCAAAGTATACTGAGAAGCTCTTACCCTCATTATCTCCAACCCCCACATTATTTTAAGCTTCCATTACCTCTCACCTGGATTACTGTAAGAACTGTCAAGAAATTTCCCAGTTTCTGTTACTGCTATCCACCCATCCACTCTTTAAGACTGTTTGTTGTGAAATTTCACAGTCAGATCCACTGAAGGACATGTGTCCTTCCCATCTCTCAATCTGTTCCATCTATACAAGCCCCTTGATTGTCCTCCAGTGTGAGGCACATCTCCACCTCAGTGTAGTGCCTTTGTTACTCTGCCTGAAATATTCTTCCTTCATATATTTACATGGTCCACTTCAGTTTTCTTCAAATCTTTGATTAAATGTCACCTTTACAGAAAGGTCTTCTTAAGTCACTATATTGGTAGGATAATAGGGTCCTACCTCTTGCTCTTAGTATTTACCCTTTCCTTTTACCTTCTCCATGTTGCTGCTGCTGCTGCTGCTGTTGTTGTTGTTGGGTGCTGTTGAGTTGGTGTAAAACTCATAGCGACCCTACGTACAACAGATAAAACACTATCATCAATGCTTCTCTGCTATTTATAGAGTTTTCAATGGCTGATTGCTTTTTGGGAGTGGGCTGCCAGGTCCTTCTCCCAAGCCTACAGCACTTGGTGTTCCCAGGTGATCTCCTATCCAAGTACTAACCAGGCCCAACCCTGCTCAGCTTCTGAGATCTGACACCACAGTGGTAGGCCGGCCACAGGCATGTTGTTATTAGGTGCTGTCAAGTCAGGTCTGACTCATAGAGACCCTCTGTATAACAGAAAGAAACACTCTTTGACACTGTGCAATGCCTAGCACTGTATCAGTGCTTCTCTGCTATTCATAGGGTTTTCAATGATTGATTGCTTTTTGGGAGTGGGCTGCCAGGTCCTTCTCTCCAGACCTCTATAATTACATGTTTAGTTGGGTAAGGGACATTCTTTTATTTACAGCTCTATCTTCCTCCAGTCCCAAGAACTGTGTATTTCATATGAAAGGTGTTTAACAGATATTTGTTTATTGGATGGAGGAAGGAATAAGTGGTTCAAAGGATGAGCAAATTAACTGCTCTTTTGTATTTACCAGGGGTACTCTCAACCCAACAGATCCGATGACTATATAAAGTCTCCAGTGGAGTGTATCAAAGTGTTGTGACTCAGAAATATGTTTTTTTAGTCCATTTTCTTTTTCTCTTTCCTTCCTTCCTTCCTTCCTTCCTTCCTTCCTTCATTCCTTCCTTCCTTCCTTTTCTTTCTTTCTTTCTTTTTTTGTACTTAGGGGCTGAACCCAAGACCTCACACACATTACAAGTGTTCTATTACTGGGCTGTTCCCTCAGCCTACGTTTTATTTTTTGAATTATGGTCTCACTGAGTTATACATGTGGCCTCTATCCTCAAGCTTGTGATTGTTCTGCCTCAGCTTCCTGAATTACTGGATTACAAGTGTGTGTTACTTTGCCTGGCTCTCAGTCAGTTTTTGATGGTTCAGGCCAAAATTTACTTGAAAGTGTGCTTCTATAACAGCTCTTTTAAACTGGACTCAGTTGACAAATTAGAATAATCTCAAAGTAACCACAGAAATGTTTTCCATTGCTGTTTTGTAGAATTAAGAAAACAATAACAACTACACAAAGTTCTATGTGAATAAGATAACACCTACAGTTGGAACTAGTATTGTATTAATACTTTCTGTTGTTGTTGTTGTTGTTGTTAGGTGCCGTTGAGTCGGTATCCGACTCATAGCGACCCTCATAGGGTATTCAATGGCTGATTGTTTCGGGATTGCATTGGGAGTGGATTGCCAGGTCCTTCTCCCATTTTTGCGGTGCTGGGAATTGAACTCGGGACCTCAGAGACTGCAGCGCAGTGCTCTACCAACTGAGCTAAATCCCAGCCCAATACTTTCTGTAGACAGCTTAAATTTTTTCTAGAGCCCTTCTCTGGTTTGAAACAATTCATTTGATTAGTCCAACTTCTTCCTAGTTATTCTAAACTTATAAGTAAGAGTCATTCATGAAATGAACAGGGGATATCTTGATAGTATATATACAAATTTAACTTTACAAGACTATTACTCAATTTTGTGAGAAATAGGCCACACAGGCAAAATTCTTAAATACTTTTAACATGAACATTTCTAAAGGAAACTCTGTGGGCTTTGTTTACAGAACTAATTTCAGCAAACACAGAACTTATCTCAGTTGGGTATAATGCTCCTTTGTGTCTCATGCAAAATAAATTGGATGTGTATTTATGAAAATGCATTCATTGCAGTTTGTAGGTATCTTTACTTTCAGTCACCTGGCTTAATGCATGACAGTTTTAGGAGACCACTGGAGAAAATCTTTGCAACCACAAGCAAGTTCATGATTTCTACAAAAATAATAATGCAAAAGGCAAGGTAATGAGTAGATAATGAGTCATTAACATCACTGCTAGACCAGCTTCTATATACGATTAATTACAAAATACTTGAAAATCAATAAGGAGACTAGAAGGAAAAGGAAGATAGACATTGTGCTAATTCAAAGGATTATTTCATCTGAGCCCCATAACATTTCCATAATACAAATGTTATTATCCCCCATTTTATAGGTGAGACATCTGAAGTACCAGGTTTTAAAATGTGCTCACAGTCTCATAGATGGTTAGTGACTCAACATAAACTCAAGTTTACCAGACTCAAAGCTTGTGCTCTGTATTATTGTATTATACTGCAACCTTACTCTAGGTTTTTTCCTTAAAAGATGCAACATGTTTAGCAAATAGTGTGCATTTCCCTAGTTTAAGGTCAAAGTTACTATTTTGAATAAAATCCTAGAAAATTCTAGGAGTAGTAAGAAGGCCAATATGGCAAAAAATGAATGAGAGTTAAAAAGGTAATTATTAGAAAAGAATAGACTGGGGATCAGAATTCTGTGGGAGGACTTAGGCCCTATCCTCAGTGTTTCTAATGAACTGTAGATTATGTGTAGAAGCCGACACTAAAGTTGATTTTGAACTTGAAATGTTTCAAAGCAACAGGTTGAGATAACCAATGGGGTAGATCTAGAACTTAAGAGTGAGGTCAAGGCTAAAGAGATTGATTTTAAGAGTCAATAAAACAGAAATGGTTGCTCAAGCCACAGACATGGCTGAAACCTTCCAGACCTCAAAAATAAGGAAAGGTATGTCAAAAGGAGGATCCAAAATATGAGGATGTGTGTTCATTTATGGGATACACAGAAAATAGTCATTAAAATAAAAGGAGAAAGACATTACAATGTCAGAAAAGTAAAAGAAGAACAGAGGTAGAACGTGGACTATGAAACCAGGGTAAGGAAGAGTTTTGAGACAGACTGGTCAAAAATATCAAATTATTTACTGGGCATTCCTGAATTACTTCAATTTTTGCTGAAAAAGACAATAGCACCATTAGTCTCATTAACTTATATTCTAGTGGTTTCATGGGCTGAAGATATGAATTAAGGAGTCAAAATGAGAAATACAGTCTACATTAGTAAAGAGGTTTATAGTATAGTACACAATCATTGGAAACTATCGTTAGTAGAGTATTATAAGGATGGAAACTGAAGCTTAGCAAGCTTCAGTGACTTGTTAGTCACAGAGCCACGGCTGAATCAGCATGAAATGGAGTTAGAATTCTGGCTTTTTGGTAAATACCCCCAGTTAGTAGTATGTAGTAAGAAAAAACCCTGAACACTAACAAATTGTGACTGTTCAAACTATTCTCTTACCATCTGTAAAACAGGCTTCTGGTTCATCTGAATCCATCGGTTCAGCCTCTGCTTCTTCTCCTTCTCCTGGCACAGGGTTATCAACTGTGCTGCACTCAGAAGAACTCCATCGGTTTAGTCTCTAAAAAGGAATTCACCACCCCCACCAAACAGATCATTTAGGATTTATTCAAGTCCTACATGTAAGCTGCATTTAATAATCAGTCATGCAAAATGTTATGAACAAAGTTTAAAAGTACGATGGCCATAAAAAATGTATAAACACACATTGAGGTAAAGTACCCTTACCGTGCATCTATACTTGATCTTTCTATCTACACATCCTGTGAAAAATGAATTTTATTTTTATGATGCTAACAAGTATGTCTTTAGAAAATATTGACATAAGTTAGTATTTTGATATTAACTATAACTTTGGAAAGTACTGGCCAATTTTGTTATTAGTTTATATTTAATATAAATTTATTTGAAACAATTATTATTTTAGGTCAATGCTGGATAATTGAAGTCAGTCGGCAAAAAAGCATGTAAGTTGTTGCAATTAAAATATTGCATGATAAAATCCAAACATTTTTCTATTTTCTCTTGGATTTTGAGATACTTAGCAAGAAGATAAAGATAGAAGGTCTTTAAGACCAAAAGATAAAATATATTATTGGAAACAAAATGTGAAAAACCATACCAACACCATCCACTTTAGCTTTAAATTTTATAGTATAGTAGAAAAGATCATAAAGTATTATTTTCAATGTCAAGAGAGTGGCTACAAAGGGGACACCACATGCAAGCTCTGAAATAAAGATTCAATGAAATTAAACATGGCAGACTTACACATGGGAGCAATGACTTCATTGTTATTATGATCATATAACTGATCATAACATGTTTCCCCTCCCAGAACTTTATGATCAAACATGATGTCTACACACATACAAACATACATAGAAATTTTTACAAAAAATATGTACAGTAATTGTAGCAAAAATTCTGTCAATTTCCCTAATGTTTTATAAAAGAAAAGAGTAGCACATCAATGGAAGGGTTTACTTTTCATTTTCCTTTGCTAAATGGCACGTGAATATGGAAAGCTACCAACTACTATAGCACATCTTCTCTTATTAATATTGCAGCTCAATTTGTTTGTAGACTAGTTTAAGCAAATGCAAGTGCTAAAATGACAAAATACTCATTTAAATTGATTCTTCAATCTATAAATTTGTACTAATATCATAGGCTCTCCCAAAAGTAGTAGGTTTTAGAGATCAACTTATACCTAGAAATATTTCTTATGAACATTACATTAAACCCTTAATATTATTATTATCGTATATCATATATCACCAAAAAGGCATATTGTACATAAGGAATGATATAAGTGAATTCCTTTTTATACATGTAGTAAAGAATTATGAACTCCCTATTAAATGAACACTTTTAGTCTATGTTGGTATTAGATGTCTTATTTCTACAAAGTGAAGGAGTTTGTTACTAGTATCAGTTATGAATAGCATCAATACAAAATTTCATTGAAAAATGGGTGTATAAACTGATTTAATTCATCAAAATTACTTTCAAATAAGAAAAGGAAATAGAAATCAATTATAAATGACTATTCTATAAGACTTAAGGGCTTCAAATATATATTATTTCAGGAAATAATTTTTCCTGGGGAAACTTAAAATTACTGATATGTTATACTATGCCAATTATGAAGGAAACTAATTTTAATTATTATATCAATAATATAAAATTATTTTATGGCTCAATCTCTAACCTCTCAGCTACAGTGAACTGTCAACAAAGAACTGAAAGACAAGGTCCTAAATTTCTGTGGAAATGAGATCAAGTTCTATAACCCTGAAAAAGGAATTATTGGCCTGGATTTTGAGGAAGAATTGCTGAGAGAAAGAATACAATGCACCTTCTAGCTATTAACCAAAATAACACAATAGCAACTAGTTACTAATGGTATTCTCTAGGTTGAGAACAACTTTTAAATAAAATGATTCTCAGTTGCAAAATTCTAGCAGGCTAAATTATTAAAGAATTTTCAATATTGGTATTTGGTTTTTTCATTGTTTAAAAGAGCATTAATCATGAAGATGTGTGCCAAATTAGATTATGTGAAAGTAAAAATTCAGATGATTTTATATAATATGTCTTGCCATTGAAACCGTTTTTCCATATACAAATTTTATGATAACATTTTTTGTCTATTTAATTCAGAGTCTGGCTCAGAAATTAAAATTATCCAAAACTATTCATTGGAATAGAAATTATTAGAATATTTGATGTAGAATATATATATCACAAGCCAAATTATTGTGTCCAGTAGATTTTCTAGATATATAATGTTTTCCTGTGAATGCACTTAATTATTAACATAGGAACTATTTCAGCACTTTATGCCACTTTATATGATTATTTCTTTTTTTAATATGATCATTTTGATGAGTTTGCTTTGTAGTGTTAGAAATGGAAAATGAATATACTTTATTAAGAGAAAATGAATATACTTTATTAATATACTTCAACATGAAGAAATTCCATTTTATTGTTATGGATAGGCCATTTTGTAATTTTCATATGGGTTTAATTTTTAATATAAAGTAAAATATGCTTTGTATTATATATTTGTCACCAAAGATTTCTTTTTTACCTTTGGTTGTCTTCATATAAATGAAAAAAAAAAAAAATAAGTGTAAGCACAGAAACAAGAAGATGGGCTATTATTAAAATCAGGAATTATGCCATAGTTACCATTCCTTTTTTATTGACTAATTCTATTTTTGACTGTAAGTACCTTCTAATAGCCTTTCTTTTCCTGATATGTAAGTAATACGCTTTACTCAAAAATTTAAATTTGTAACAGTTATATAGTGAAAAATAAAAGTCCTCTCCGCTATTGCTTGCCTGTAGCCGTAGCCCTGTGGCATCCGATCCTGTCAGATCTCGGAAGCTAAGCAGGGTTGGGCCTGGTTTAGTACTTGGATGGGAGGCCGCCAGGGAACACCAGATACTGTAGGCTTGGGAGAAGGACCTGGCAACCCCCTCCCAAAAATCAATCTGCCATTGAAAACCCTATGAACAGGAGAGAAGCACCGACAATAGTGTTTCCCTTGTTGTACAGAGGGTTGTTATGAGTCGGGTACCGACTCGACAGCACCTAACAACAACACACTATCGCTTGATTCAACTTCCTTGTGGAATCCACTGTACAGTGTGTGTGTTCTTTTTTGCATAACTTTCAATATTCTTCAATGTGTATCCATAAAATTTGGGAGTTGTGAAATATTTTGTGTCTTGAGTATAAACTTGAGTAGCTTTCCAAGAAACCCCTTTCTACCACAAATATGACTGGATTAAAAGCTTAATTATTCTTCATGTTTTTCTTTTTATTTGCCTTCAAAGTGTTTTTTATAACACTGCATATGAGTAAAGACACAAACATGTGTCATTAGAAAATGTCCTAAGTTGGGCACTTAAAATTTATTACTTGTATTTCCTCAGAAAGGCATTAGCTTTGTAAAGCTATTACATGTTAGTATGGGTAGTAAATAGTAGTTGGTCATTTCTTGTTCTATGTAGTATGAAGCAAGATTATCTAATAACTTGACAGCCTGCCACTCAAAAACAGAAAACCATGAATGGTAGCAGCACTGGAAAACATGGAACAACAAAAACCTCTCTCAAAGAGCATGGTTGACATTGTAAACATCCCCAAAATGTCACATTTATAGTACATATTGTAAGACTTTTTGCTTCACACAATGAAGGAAAGATATTCTTTAATGAGCACAGCCTAACACTGTCATTTCATCTGAGCATCAAGACAAAGATGCATAAAGGACAGCAAGAAGGTTGAGAGAATCAAATCAAAAAGTAGGGACTGGAATAAAAGAAAAGAGAAATTATGGGAGACATTAATGATAAACTAAGCTCCATATGTGTTAATAAAAAAAGCATTTTAAAATCAGATTTAATCAATATCATTAATCTTTAACAGCTTAATTTTATAATCCATATCTATGATGATGTTCTTGAATCTAAGGGGTAAAATAGCAAAGTTCAGATTAAAGGACCAAAGGACCTTTAGGGAAGATTTCCACAGATCACTATTTTTGTGTAGAGGTCCAATGGTTTCCAAGTTTACCATTCTATTATGAGATCACTTGAAATTTAAATATCCTGCCTCCTCCCTCTCTCTCTCTCTCTCTTTGTCTCTCTCTCTCTCTTTCTCTCTCTCTCTCTCTCTCTCTCCCCATATCCATGTCTTGGACATGTACTATTATTTTTTAAGCATCTCTTTTATTTTGCTCTCCAAATGTTTATGCTCAAATCTAAAATGTGTACTGTCTCTTACTTGCAATTATTAAATTTTCTAGCTTTGTCTCAAAAAAAAAAAAAGAAGAGAACTTTAAATATTCTCTCCTACTGTAAAACTAAAGCAAGTTTTATCTACCTTACAGTTGTTAAGGTCTTTTTCCTTCTAGAGCAATGCAAACTTACCCTCTTACAGTCTTTTTAAATTGGAGATCACCTATGATACTACCATTTGTGTTTTTCATCTTAAGTGTATGGTCATTTGGTTTCTTTATCTGACTTAGATTTCTAGGTCCTCAATTTTCTTCTGATCCCTCAGAAATTTTTTAAGAAATGATGCCATATCTTAAGATATATTCCAGATACTCCTGATTAATGAAAAAGTCAATAGAATTACTCTCTTGTGTCTGGATTTTCATGTTACTTTCACTAACTTAGCAGGAAGGCTGCCGTGTATTTACAAGTTGTAGTAAAATGTTGGCCCATGTTATAATTATGGGCAACTAAACCTTCTGCTCTTTTTCTAGTACAGGGCAAGAAAATTCTTCATCCTCTAGTGTTCTTTGTTTTTGCTACCAGAGAAACTGTGCAGGCTCTTGATGAATAGCTGTTTATGCTAGCTGGCAATATACCTAATAGTTTCTTCACAGGGTTAACATGATATATAATATTAGGTGTTAGAGAAATAACGAGAACTAATCTCAGCCACAAGCAGAGTAATTTAAAAGAAAGCCAATGATTTCTGTGAGAATTCCTATTTTTTTTTCCCTAGAATCTTCTATCTAGGGTACTTTGTATGACAATTGATATAACTAAATTATAAGATCTTAAATATAAAAACATATAAACAAATGCACAAAAGCAAAACGTTTGGCCATAAAAAAAGGTTGAAGACTACAGATTTCTTATCCAGGTCCTACAGTATCATCTTGGAACTTCTTTGTAACTAGAAAGGAAAAAACATTCACCAATAAGGTCTTGGAATGTAAAGTGCCCATCATACTTAAGGGCTCTGTGCACTGTCACAGAACTGTTAGGCTGACTTTGTAGGGGATAGACACTTAAATAGCTCAGATGCAGTTGGCCAACTGAGAAGTATTATTAAAAACTTTGAAAAACAATTTAAACATTGCTATTTCTGAGCCCTGCTGGGAAACTGCAATCCATGGATAAGCAAGGATCGGAATCTACGCAAATGTGAAGATAGAATATGAGGTCAGAGTACAGATTCTGTAAGAGGGACTCATAAACTGCCTTTACTAAAAAGTATTGACTCCTCATCAAAATCCACTAGTCTTCTGTGAAACATCTAAAGATTGCCAGCCTTTGTCCTGAACCTGCTGCTGGGTGGATCTGGGAAGCTTTAATTGATAAATGTCTCTTTATCAAGGGACTACAGATAATGCCCTCTAGAAAGAGAGACACCTCCCTGAAAACATTCTGTAATGCCAGAACTGAAAGATTGCTTAATTATGCACACTTCTTACCCTACTTGCAACTTTCTCTCTATTTAAACCTAAAGTTCATGTCAACTCCCCACAGGTGGACATGGGGTCACCTATTCCTCTTCAATGTACAAATTAATTAAATCTCCTTTCTCTACCTTTCATCATTACTCATCTTTTTAATTCATGTATTGAAGACTTGAGGATGGAGTGGTTATGCTTAAATCCAGGAATTGGGACTACATCCTAAAATCTGGTGACAATTTTTAGATTTAAGCATGTTAAATGTTGTTCATAATTTAAAAACAAACAAGAAAGAAAATAAAAAACCAAAAGTCCTCCCCCTCTGAGTCATTTCATTATCCTCTAAAACTATTCATAATGAAGAAGGGTAGAAAGCTGGCTGTGGTGGCACATGCCTGTAATCCCAGCAGCTTGGGAGGTGGAGGCAGGAGGATTGCAAGTTCAAGACCAGAGGCAGTCTGCGTAATTTAGCAAGACCCTGTCTCACAAAAGTAAAAATATGGGCTGGGTGTGTGCAGCTCAGTGGTTCAGCACTTACAAAGCATGCAAGAGCGAGACCCTGGGTTCAACCCCCAGTACCACAAATAAAACAAAAGGGTAGAGAAAACAAATCTTAATGACAGATAATTACTAGTTTATTAGACATGTGGATTTCTAACATTAAATGTACAATACAAATTGGGTGCTGTGGAACACACCTGTACACCCAGCAACTAAGGAGGCTGAGGCAGGAGGATCATGAGGTCAAGGCCAGAGGCAGCCTGCATAAGTTAGTAAGACCTGCCTTAAAATAAAAAATAAAAAAGGAGCTAGGGATGCAGGTCAGTGGTAGAGCACTTGCAAAGTATGTGGAAGGTCCTGGTTCAACCCACCAGTACTGCCAACAAAAACAAAAACAAAAACAAAAAAATGGAAAATACAAATTTTACATGGATCCAACATATCTCTCCTAACTTCATGGGGGCAGCTTTTGCCAAAGTGCCATATTTCAAATTTTAAATCATTCTTTACAATTGAAACCTTTAGTTTTTACTTTCCTAAAGAACACGTACCTCATCTTTCCTAACAATAGTTTGGTAAAGATAATAGTAATCATATATGAATTCAACACACACACACACACACACACACACACACACACACACATGCACACGCATATAAGTATATTTCTGAAAATAGCATCCTCAAATGTTGTGTGCTTTTTCCTTATGTCTATGTAGATATGTGAATCTTTATTTAGGATCTAGTTGAAGGAAATGTACTATATTGGAAAATCATTTTCTTCAAGAATATTGCCTCTAAATCACTACCAATTTGAAATAGAAATGTATGCCTCTTACTTAACATCACTTTTAACATTAACTTCAAATAAACAGAACACTAAGCCACCTTATTTCATTGAAAATTGTTTGTATTATTATCCCTAAAGTGCTTTTGTCATTGCACAAAGGATAATGAACAATACAAACACTTCGGCAATGACAGAAAAATTAGAACTATGAATTGGATCATAAAAAAGGAAAGATTCTTAATATAGATTTTTCCCCACAAGGAACAATTAGATTTCAGTCATTCAACAAGGTATACTAAAATTAAAACAGAATATTCTATATTTTATTCATATATCCTTCTTTTATAATTTTTAGAAATATCAGACAAACCAATCCATATTAGCATTCCTGATATTTAATAAAAGTGTTTATATATTATGGATGTGTTATATATTATGGATGCAAAGATATATATCTTACTTCATAATATACTCTGTTTAAACTTAGCTTCCAGAGTTTATTTTACATATATAATCAGAAACTGTCATCATTGAGTAATATTGCTTCTTGAGTCAAATTAAACATTTCAAGCACTATCACTAATGCACAGGCAAAGTTTATGTACTTTTACTTGATGCAATAGAACCAAATAAAATCAAATGCCAATCACTAAACTTGTTAGAAAAAATAAAGCCCTAGTAATCACTTTGCTTAAAATCATTTTAAAATGTACTCAAAGTTTACATTTACAAGCAGGTATTTTGGCTCTGCTTCCAACTT
>VMDO01029474.1:0-21656 GCA_007922755.1 Pedetes capensis | reverse complement strand
ATTACAAAATACTACTAATTGTCAAGCACAGAAAGCCAAATTATATTGGAAATACTGTTGTTAATTAGATAAGTGGGAAAATGGTTTTCAGGCCTCATTTAAAGGAGATTTTGTGAAGTAAGGTGTCACCTTGAGCACAGAATCTTAGTAAAATTTGGAAGGGATAAGTGGAGACCTCTCCTTTATAGAGTGGAAAAGTGGCAATTATGAAAGAGAGGTGGAAAAGGAGAACTAGTACATCATTTTCCTTCTTTGTGTTCCAAAACCCAATCAATTTTAGGAAAGAGTATTTAGAGAAGTTGAGTATCTGGAAACTGATTTTTTTAATTGATTTAATTTGGTAAGTTCAGCAATTCAATGACATTGTCAAAGATCCCTGTTACCTCTAAGCATTCTGTTCTGCCATCCTTAACATGGGGCTGGGGTTTAGCTTAGTTGGTAGAGTGCTGTAGGGCCTCTCTGAGGGCCTGGATTGAATCCTCAGCACTGAAAAATGGAAGAAGGACCAGGAAGCTCACTCCCAAAACGAGCAGCCATTGAAAACCCTATGAGAAGCACTGACATAGTACCAGGCCTGGCATGGTGTTAGGGAATGTTTCATTCTGTTCTACATAGGGTTGCTATGAGTTGGCCCTGACTTGATGGCAGTTAACAACAATCATTAACTTATACACTTTCATTTCAAGCTAGCCTAGCATCCCTCATGGCTATAAGGCAAGAACTGTACATATAGGCCACACACAGACATGAAAATGTCCAAAGAATGAGGCCACCCCTTCCTGTGTGTATCTTATAGAGAAGGGAATCTATTTCCTGAGTCATGGATCTAACTTCTCTTCATGTCTCTGGTCAGAATTGTATCCTATGCCTAAGTCAATCAAAGCAATGGCCAATCAATGTCCACCCTTTGAGGAGGGAATATATACAACAGTGTCGCCAGAAATACATGTTTTTACTGCCTAATAGGAAAAAAGATCAGAATGTTTGAGTCATTTTTTACATTCTTCCTTTTCCTTATTTCAATTTAAATTTTTTATAAAAGTTGTAATAAGAAATACAGTATGATTTTGTCTTTGTCAAAACACTTGACATATAAGATTTCACTGAGCCTATCTGGATAAAGGCAGAACAACAATCTATGTATGACCATAGGACAAGCAAAGACGATATTTGTATTATTTGAAATTAATTCAGTTTATTTTCTCTTCCTCATGATTTAAATATGTTTTTACCAAATATTCAATAAGAAATGTTTGCTTCTATTAAAAGTAAAACACACATAGCTGCATATGGTGGCACACACCTATAATCCCAATACTTGGGGAGTAGAGGGTTACAAGTTGGAGGCCAGGCTGGACTACATAGTGAGTTCTAGGCCATCCTGGGCTATATAACAAGACCCTGTCTCAAAAAATAAAAATAAACAAAAATATATGTATTTTAAGGGAGGAAATAGATTTTGCCAGAATTCTACAGTTGAATTTATGTGTAATTTGCAATACTGAATCATGAGATAATTAGTCTTTACTAATACTTTTTTAAAAAACATAGGCAAAATGTAAATTAGGGAGATTGCTCTGTACCTGTACTTAAATACTTGCAGATAGCTAAAGCTTTGAGATCTGGCTTAGAGTATACTTCAACCTTCTTATAGACAAAGTGAATAGTCTTGTTAATATTGATTTGCAAAGTTGGAAAGAATAGTGAGAAATCATTTGGTCCATCCTCCCACTGATATTTGTGACTAAAGAAGACCAGAGAGATAAGAAATATTTGAGTTTTCCCTAGTTGGTAGTCCATTCCAGGTTCTAAAATTGTTACAATTGGATTCTGTAAATAATCTGTGAATCAGTGAACATTAGGGCTTGGGATGCATAATATAAAGTCTCAGTGAGTTTGAAAGAGGACTGAATTGCATAAATAAATAATTGCCATATAAATGATCAGTGACAAATTTAGCACAATCCCCATTAAAATTCCAATGCAGAAATAGAAAAATAATCCAAAAATTCATATGGAAACACGAAAGACCACATATAGCCAAAACAATCTTAAACTGCAAAACCAGTATAGGTGGGATCACAATCCCTGACTTTATACTACCAGGCTATTATGGGGCAAACAGGCTATAGTAGCAAAAACAGCTTGGTACTGGCTCAAAAATAAGCCTGAAGACCAGTGGAACAGAATTGAAGACGTAGGGATACCCCCATGCATCTATAGCCACCTGATCTTTAACAAAGGAGCTAAGCATGCAAATTGGAGAAAAGATAGCCTTTTCAACAAATGGTGCTGGGAAACTTGGATTTCCACCTACAGACAAATGAAAACAGACCTGCACCTCTAAATTTGCCACAAGAGTTAATTCAAAATGGATAAAAGATTTCAACATAAAACTAGAAACATTAAAATTGCTAGAAGAAAAGATAGGAAACATGCTCTAACACATAGACATAGGAAAGCATCTCATTAATAAGATTCCAATTGCTCAGGAAATCCCAACAAGAACAGACAAATGGGATGACATGAAATTAGAAAGTTCCTACACAGCATAAGAAAATCAACAGAGTCAAGGAATACCCCACTAAATGGGAGAAAATCTTCACACTTGACAGAGGACTAATTTCCAGAATTTATAAAGAACAAGAAAGTAACTCCAAAGACAACAAATGTTCCAATACACAAGTGGGTAAAGGAATTGAACACATAGTTCTCAAATGAAGAAGTATGTAAGGCTATGAAACACATGAATAAAATGCCCAATATCCCTAGCCATTAGGTCAATATAAATCAAAACAACTCTGAGATTCCACCTAACTCCAGTAAGAATGGCCAAGATCAACAAAACAAATAATAACAAATGCTGGGGAGGTTGTAGAGAAAAAGGAATCCTCTTCCACTGTTGGTGGGACTGTAAATTGGTTCAATCACTTTGAAAATCAATATGGAGATACCTCAGTAAACTAAAAATAGAACTGCCATACAACCCAGCTATACCACTACTGGGAATATACCCAAAGGGAGATGAGTCGTCATACCACAGAGATACCTGCATCTCCATATTCAATGTAGCACATTTCACAATAGCAAGGATATGGAACCAACCAAGGTGCCATCAATAGAAGAATGGGTAAAAAAAATTATGGTACATATACACAATGGAATACGATGCAGTTATAAAAAAAGAAATAATGTCATTTGCACCAAAATAGATGGAACTGGAGAACATCTTCTTAACCAAACGAACACAAACTCAAAAAGAGAACTACCATATGTTTTCACTCATATATGGGAGCTGAATCTTATTTAAGGAAAGAAAAGATCCTATACATAAGTTGATATATTAAAAATGCACAGTTAAATTTAGCAAAGAAGGGACAATATAAAGAGTAGAAGGAAGGAGGTTGGGAACTAGCAGAGGGAAGTGAAGATTGTGGAAGGTGGCTTGGGGAGGAGAGTCAATGTAGAGTGATAAACAGGAAGAGGATAATCTCAATGTAAACAAAGCAACTTCATGAGTACATTGGAAACATAGGGGAATATAACCCAAATATCCATTTGGGTTTTACTACATCTTAGCCATAAGCCTCCATAAACCTTGTGAGTTAATGAAAGTATAGCCAGAAATGATGTAATGGTTGCACAATGGAAAAAGCCAATGCTGTATTACTCTGTACCCCACCATCATTTATTAATAAAGGAAGAAAAAAATGATCAGTGACACGTGTCATCAATGAAATAGAAAGGATCACAAAGGAAAGAGTGACCACTCAATGGGAAGGGCTAGGGAAGGTTTCATCCTAATTTTCCATTGCCTGGAAAAAGAACACCTAACATTAGTAACATGGCCTGCAGGCATAGTCCTGTGGCAACTGATCCCATCAGATCTCGGAAGTTAAACAGGGTCAGGCCTGGTTAATACTTCCATGGGAGATGGCCTGGGAACACCAGATACTGTAGGCTTGGGAGAAGGACCAGGCAACCCACTCCCAAAAATCAATCTGCCACTGAAAATCCTATGAATAGCAGAGAAGTACTGACAATAATGTTTTGCCTGTTGTACATAGGGTCACTATGAGTTGGACACCGACTCAATGGCACCTAAAAACAACAACAACATAAATACAGATGGAACAAAGTAGGATACCAGCTATCACATAAGCTTTTCTGGATATTAGGGTCTCCTAAGGAAAGTGATTTAAAAGAACATTCTATACAGGCTATAAAAGCAAAATTATTAACATCTCATGAATGATCATAGTGAAACATGTACATGAAAACAAGAGGTTAAAAATAATAATAAATGCTTTGAGAGACAAGCAGAAATGTGTGATTACTATATATTGAAATACTATATTGGCACTTATCTTGAAAATTGGTCCAATATGCCACCTTATTAATTGGGCCAGAAGTATTCCAACTCTGCCTAATAATAAAACAAAACTCAAAGTGTCAATGATAGGAACTACACACAAAGGGAAATTTGATTTAACATTTATTGACCATATAAGGAATAGAAACCTCAGCACTCCAGCTACATTGGGCCTCCTTTTCCCTAGCCTCTAGGAAATAATTAAGTAACAATCTGCCCATTTTCTATAAAATTTTATTGAGAAACATAAGAGAAAATTTGAATTAAAAAAGCCTTAGAATGCTTATAGATTTACTTTTATAAAACTACAAGATATTTTACCTATCAAATTGGCGAAGGATGACAAAGTGGTAGTACCCTAATCTTTAGAATTTAAGGTACTCTTAACCATACACATAAGAAATTAAAGAAAATACAAATATACTTTCATGAGCATTTATGAAGATGAAATCAAATGCAATGTAAAAGGTATCTTTAAAATGTTTTAATGCAGCAACTTTTTTTTAAGCTTCACTAAAGCATCTTCAAGTCAAGACCTATGATTTCTGATTTTTCTTTTCCTGGTAAATCTGACAGTAGCAAACACTGACACTCATTGTTCCAATGACTTTCAAATTACATTCAAAATTAGGGACATTTTTCTCAAAAAAAAAAAAAATACTTTGCCTATTTGATGTGCTTCCCAACCACTTTAAATGAGAATTGTTGACAAAGGGGCATTTTCCATGGTTATTTCTTCAATTTTGTCTTTTTATAAAATTACACACACACACACACACACACACACACACACACACACACACACACAGAGTCATTATTTCTAAGGAGAGATAAAGACTGAGCTAGATTTGTGACCACAAGATTTGCTGCTCCAAATAGAGCCTCAGCAGGTGGCCTGCTTTGCCATTTCCTAATCATGCTACTTCACATACTTATTCCTTTGACCCATTACTCCCTCTCCCTGAAATGGCCTCACCTTTCAGCACTAAGGAATTCACTCTTTCTTTCAAGGATTAATGAGCCTGTTTTTACTACCTAAATTCAATTAAGAATTTTTGAGGTGAGCAGAGCAATGGGACAAACCTGTAATCCCAGCAATTTGGGAGGCCGAGGCACAATGATGGCAGGTTCAAGGTCAGAGGCAGCCTGTGTAACTTAATAGGACCCTGCCTCTAGATAAAAAATAAAAAAGGGGCTGAGGGTGCCTATCAGTGGTAGTGCTTATCTAAAAAATATGAGCAAGGCCCTGGGTTCAGCCTCCTGATGCCACAAAATAAAATGTAAAACATTTAAAAAAGGAATTCTTCCCCTTGTGAGGTTTCCATTGTACTTATCACATTGCAAGAGGTTTGGTCTCCTCAGTTAATTGTTAGACTCAGGTCTAACTCATACTGACCCTAAGTACAACAGAACAAATCACCCAACACTGCCATGCACACTATCTTTTTATGTTTTAGCTTGTTGCAATCACTATGTTTCTTCTCATTTTGAATCATGCCACTTCAGCAAAAGGAAGTTCCACAGGCTTTACTCCATTCCTGTCATTAAGGTTGCTTCTACTTTGAGGAGGGCTGGGGTTTAGCTCAGTTGGTAGAGTGCTTGCTCTGTGCACTCTGAGGCCCTGGGTTTCATCCTGAACACCAAAAAAAAAAAAAAAAAAAAAAAAAAGGAGACGGTCCTAGCAGCCCATTCATGAATCAATCTTGAAATCTTGAAACAATCAGCCATCAAAACCCCTATGAATAGCAAAGAAGCACTAACATAGTGCCAGGCATGGCACAGTGTTAGGTAGTGTTTCATTCTATTGTATATAAGGTCATTATGAGTTAGACTTGACTTCATGGCACTTAACAAGAACAACTACTTTTATGTGGCAACTCTTCCCCAGTCATTTCTTGAATGGCTTCCAGCCTGGGGGGCTCATTTTCCAGCAGTATATTTGGCAGTGCTCCTCTGCTATTCATAGGGTTTTCAATGGCTGTTTTGGGAATAGGCTGCCGGGTCATTTTTCCTAGTCTGTCTTGGTCTGGAAGCTCAGCTGAAACATGTCCACCATGGATGGCCCTGTTGGTATCTGAAATACTGGTGTCATAGCTTTCAGCATCACAGCAACACACAAGACCCCACAGCACAACAAGCTGACAGACACATGGGGATCTCAGTTTATTACAAGCTTCTTAAAAGAAAGGACTACGACATAGTCACCTTTGTAGGTTTGGTATCTAGCAAAATGTCTCACACATGGTAAAGCCCTGCACTCTGGCTATTGAAGGAGTGAGTGAATGAATGCCTGGAGTGACCCATGTGAGGTTGCCAAAGTCCTGTTCCTTCTTCCTGGCATCGATTTTCAGACAGAGCCCATCTTTCACCTCACTGTATCTTTCTCCACATCATAGAGTCTCTTCCTCAGTAAAATTTTTTTCAAGGTCTCTTTCACATTAAGAAAGTAATTTACATCTAAGGAGAAACTCCAAGCTCTTTGCTCTCTGCCACAACCATGTATGATATAGGTATGGCACACATGTAGATATAGGTACAGGTATAAATATGTCTTGATTACTAATGTTGTTGAGTGCCTTTTATGTCTCATTCTTTTATCTTCTTTTGTGGAGTTCTTGTTCAAGTCTTTTGCCTATTTCTTGTCTTTTTTACGTATTCTGGATATGAGCCTTTTCTCAGATATATGCATTGTAAACATTTCCAATCCATGGTTCACTTATCAGTTATTTTTGGCTTTTTTCCACATTGTGTTTCTTAATAAATAGATGGTTAATTTTAATGAAGTTTATTTTTTTTAACCTTTCATAATGAATGCTTTTTGTCATATGAAAATCTTTGCTTACCTCAGGACATTCTCCTATATTTTCACTAGATGAAAACATAGTTTAATCTTTTAAATATAGTTTAATCTTTTATATGTAAGTCTATGATCTGTCTCAAATTAAATTTTACTTATGATACGAGGTAGGGTGATAAGGTTCACATTTTCCAAATCAATATGCAGTTGTTCTATTACCTTTTGTTAAAAAGACTTTCCTTTTTCCCAAAGAATTCCTCACTCACAGGATGCATTGACAGAAAAGCAACTGACTACATATGTTTAAGTCTATTTCCAGACTCTTTTATTTTACTGATCTATTTAATCTGACCTTATATCAATGCCTCAGTAGCTTGATCACTATCTCCTTATGATGAATCCTGAAATCAGGTAATGTAAGTCTTCACACCTTGTTCTTTTTCCTAATTGTTTTGGCTATGCTAGATTCTTTGCATTCAACCTAAATTTCAAAAATTGTCAATTTCTTTAAAAGTTTTTTAACTTATCATTTCTTTAAAAGTTTGTTGGAACTATGATTGAGATTCAGTTCAATCTATAGATCAGTTTGGGGGAAATGAGTATCTTAACAATACTGAGTCTTACAATCCACAAAAGTGGAAATATTTCTGTTCATTTGGTTCTCCTTATTTTTTCTGAGTAATGCTCTATAATTTCAGTGAAGTGTCTTTCAGATTTTCCATTAGTTTCATTTGTAGGTATTTGATTTTTTAAAAATGCTACTACAAGTTAAAGTTTTCAAATTTCCTTTTTAATTGGTAACTATCAGTGTGAAGCCTGCAGCCATACCACTGTGGCATCGCATGCCATCAGATCTCATAAGCTAAACAGGGTCAGGCCTGGTTAGTACTTGGATGCGAGACCACCTAGGAACACAAGGTGCTATAGGCTTGGGAGAAGGACCTAGCAACCCACTCCCAAAAAACTATCAGCCATTGAAAGCCCTATGAATAGCAGAGAAGCACTAACAATAGTATTTTGCTTGTTGTACATAGGGTCACTATAAGTTGGATACTGACTTGGCAGCACCTAACAACAACACCAAATCATTGTAAAACAATTCAACATACTAAGCTTATTAATTTTATACCTTGCACTTCACCTAAATTTACTTATTAGTTCTTATGTTCTTTTTGTAGATTTCACAGTTTTCTTCATGCATGGTCGTATAATCTGTCAGTAAAAGGTTTTACTTCTTCTTTTCACATCTGAGTAAGTTTATTTTTTTCTTTATTGTGCTGGTACAACGAAGGATGACTTCCTTTGTTATCATCCTTCTATATTTCTATATTTCTCAGTCTTTGGCAAAATTATTTAATATTTGCCATTAAGTAAAATATTAACTATAGGCCTTTTGTAGATGTCTTTTCAGGTCAAGAAAGTTCCATTGTAATCCTAGTTTGCAAAGAACTTCTCTATCATGAATAGGGAATTGAATTTTATACTAAATTGCTATGTTCTTTATTCTTGAGACTCAAAATTCAAGGTTATTATTCTCCATTAATTTCATCCAGCACTCTACAAGATCTTATAATCAGAAAACTAAAGATGATAGGGGACACATTCCAAGATCCTAATGTAGAATTTAGAACTATGTCAGCAAATATAACATCAAGGGAAAAATGATTAAATATTCCAAATATCTATGGAAGATATTTGACAAAAACCTACTACATATATGAAAGATTCATAGATAGTAAAATGTTAAGTTTCCAATCAACTTGGGTGAGATTTTTAAGGCAATGTAATTAAAATAGCCATTTTTCTAGGTGATATTTAATCACATTTTGTCAATGTTGGTCTACATTTTGTCATCACCTGAAAGATGTTACAAAACTATTACATTGTTTCTTTATCAAAATCACTATCTAGTATAGCTTTGTAATTCAGTATTACATTTCTTGCATCATTCTACATTTCCAGGAATTCAGTTAAACAATTGGATTAATTGATTTTGAAGTATTTTTTATAGATCTCAAAGCAATGTGTTTCCTTAGGGGAAAAAAATTATTTTATCTTGATGTTAGATAAAATGTGACATAGTATTCTGTGCCCAGTATACATATGATTTTATCAGCCTAATCAAAATAGACTTTTATCTCCTCTCTTATTAAAGCTGCCAGCATCATGTTATTTTGAAAGTCCTTTGTGATCTCACAAGAAAACCATAGCATCAAAAATTTTATAACTGAAGTAAGTCTTTAGGATTAAAGAATTTCCTTCAGAGAATCTTTTAAATATATATGTCATGATGGTAGGCTAACTGAACCCAAAAGTCACTATCTTAAATATGACTTCATTTATTATATCATTAAGCTTTTAGCCTGGGAAACAGCAACAGAATGAAATAACATACATATGAATATTAAGTATTGATGAGTGGAAGAATTTTTTCAATTAGAAAAGCATATCAGTAAGAGAAACCAAGTAAGTATACAGGTTCAACAGATACACACTATTTGTTAAGTGGATGTTGAGAGTAGCCAAGAGTTAGGACATGCAAAAGAAGGTCAGCTTGCTACCTGATTGTTGTTTACCATCCCAGAAGGTGAAAAGCCCACAAAAATCAGCATGAAGAGCACAGAAGACTTCTGACTGTCCTTAGGAAAAGTATAGGAGTAAAAAACTTGTTGATCATAAAAACTAATCTAAACCAGTCCTACTGAATATATGCTTCACTTGGAAGTAAATATTCATTACCAAGTAAATACTCCAAAACAAATCTAAGTCATTTGGGGGACATTTTGGATACAGAAAGGAAGGTGACTTATTTTCAGAGGACTGAACCAAAATACCTCCCTATTTTTGTACCATGTTTTCCCTACCTTCTTGACCTTTGATAGCTACAATTAGAATTACTCCTTTGAATTAGAGCAATATTCTTCAAAATTCAGTGAGCATGAAGGAAAGGATAATCTCAAAGACTGACAATGTTGATATTATATATACCTAATGTTACTTTCCCCCACATTCCTGTCATCTTGTCATGCTGTGGGGGTTTGTGTGTCACTGTGATGCTGAAAGGTATGCCACTGATATTTCAGATACCAGTAGGGCTAACCCAGGTTTCAGTTGAGCTTCCAGACTAAGACAGACTAGGGAGAAGGACGTGGCAGCCTACTCCCAAAACGATTAGCCATTGAAAACCCTATAAATAGCAAAGTAGCACTGTCAAATATAGTGCCAGACTGGAAGCATTCAAGAAATTTGGGAAGAGTTGCCTCCTCAAAGTAGAGTCCATTTTAATGAGGAGAATGGAGTAAAACTCCTGGGACCTCCTTTTGCTGATGTGGCATGACCCAAAATGAGAAGAAACATAGTGACTGCAACAATGGGCTCAAACATAAAAAGATTGTGTTCATGGCACAGTGTTGGGTAGTGTTTCATCATTCTGTTGTACACAGGGTCTCTATGAGTCAGATCTGACTCAATAGCACCCAACAACAAAATGTTGCTTTAGAATCTGCAAACAGAAACCAGATATAAATATAGTATATATACAACTCTCATTAAACTATAAAACCAAATAATTTCACAACCTAAATTAAACTAAATCAAATAGTGAAAATTTACAACATTAATAAAGACATGGACATTAATTGTCAGTCAAAACATCAATATAATATTGATCCTTTTGAGTTCAACACACCTAAAGTATAGAACATAGATTGGAGTCTCACTTTCCCTATCACTGTTCTCTAGTTAAGTATTGTGAAGTCTTCTATAGAAAATCTGTACCTCAGTCTATAATTTCAGGTATGCAAGAAATTAAAACTTTAATTTCTATGTCTCAAGTTATTTTCCGACTCTAAGCCCCCGTTCTACCAGATTGGCAGCACAAACCAAACATTAGTCCAGGAGACCATCCCTGGAATAGTGCCACAGGGTGGTCCCTTGTGCCAGTGCATCAGGGAAGCAGGAATAGGGACTCAATCGCAAATGTTAGTCCTCATAGATTGCCACTGAAACATGTGACATTCCTTTCTACTTGATCCCAAACACACTGCTGCCCTTGTGTAATGTTTTGGAGCAGCAAAATCCTTTGCAAGGTTACCTCTGGTCCCACTTCTGCCTAGTGACTTCCCAGTCTCTCTTCTTAGGGAAACTCTTCACAGAAACACTGCCAGAGAGCCAGGTGCAGGGTCCCTTCCTCTGGAAACCCACAGAATCCTCCTGCAGTGCTGACTTGGCCCACAAACTTTCTTTCTCAGCTGCTTTTCCTTCAGTTTGTTGTTGTTGTTGTTAGGTGCCCTCAAGTTGGTATCCAACTCATAGCGACCCTCTGTACAACAGGGGAAACACTATTGTCAGTGCTTCTCTGCCATTCATAGGGTTTTCAATGGCATATTGATTTTTGGGAGGGGGTTGCCAGGTCCTTCTCCCAGCCTACAGGTTCTGGTGTTGCCAGGCGGTCTCCCATCCAGATACTAACCAGGCCCAACCCTGCTTAGCTTCTGAGATCTGACAGGATTAAATGCCACAGGGCTACAGCTGCAGGCTTCCTTCAGTTTAGGAAGTCACAATGAGTCTGAATTCTTATCTGGAAGAAATGGCAATAGAAAGATACATGGAGAGAGACAAAGTCAAACTCAAATGTCTGCCATCCTGGGAGACTGGCAACCTCAGGCCCTATCCTAGCTCCACCATTTTGGCTGTGTGATTTTTGCCATTCTGAGGTCTTGGTTCTTCATCTTTGAAATGAATAATAAAATTATTTAAGATGAATAATTAAGGCAGTATATAATGACCCTGACATAGTATGCTGCTGCTGTTGTTATGTGCCATCAATCAGGTCCAACTGAGTGACCCTATGTAAAACAAATGAAACATTCCTAGATGGAGTTGCACGCCTAGTACTATTGTCAGTGGTTCTCTGCTATTCATAGGGTTTTCAATGGCAGATTGTTTCTGGACTGGGTTGCCAGGTCTTTCTCTCTAGCCTGCAGTACCTAGTATTTCTATGCAGTCTCCCATTCAAGGACTAACCAGGCCAACCCTACTTAGCTTCCAAGATCAGGTGGGATCAGATGCCAGGGTGCTATGGCTGCACATGGCACCATATAGAGGTTCAAAAAATTATACTAGTAATCATTATTGTACCCTGGACTAGAGAGTAAGAGTGTTGTCACCTAACATCCTAAAGTCTTCTATTTAGCCAGTCAGTGAACGGTATTAACTAAGCAGGGAAGAGTTGGAGAAGATATGTGATATTTGTTCTTTGTCTTCAGGTACATCATTCAAATATCTCTGTACTATTTAAACTATAATTTTAGAGAGGTGTTGAAGGAAACAGAAATTAAAAGGCCTGGATTGTTACCTCAATTTCTTGTATTAGCTGACATTCATAACACAAACTCATCTGAATCTTATCACACTCCTCTTCAAAGCACAGTTTATGTTTTCTGTTATGCTTGCCTCAAGGATTAGTATAAAGCCAAATAAGATAGTAAATGTAAAATGTAAATGTAAATTACTAATAAATGTACACTAGTAAATGTAAAATACATTTATCACAGATTGTCAAAATCAAAGTGATATCTCATTCACTTCTTTCATTTTACAGATGGTTAAACAGAGTCCCAGAGAGGCTTCAAGGTTAGTTAAATAACACACAGTAGTAGCTGGGACCTACCCTGAGGACTAAGGTACCTCTCCCGAAAGATACTGACATCAGACTTCCATCCTTTCTCCCTTCTACCCTCCTCTCTGTTCCCCATGCAATAAAAAGACAAAGCACCCAGGAAAGACTACCATTCAGCTAGCATTCTCATTTAGAATGCTGAGGTAATACAGCAGGAGAGCAATCACATAGTTGAGAGTCAGGCAAGTTTTCATAAAGATGAGTTCCCAAAGCAGGTGCTCTGCAGATCACAGGATCTCCTTTCAATTCCCTGTGTAGTCCCGGTGTTTATGAGCACATCAATAAACTTCCCCAGCACTTAGTACTCTCTGGCACCTCTTTATAGGGCTCCCTAACCTCCAAAGCTGCCCAAGAAGGCTTATCAGTGAGCCTATCTTAGATCCTTTACTCCTTTGTGGGCTGGTCAATTGTTTCCTGCTTTTTACGAGGTGGCTAATTTTAGTCAATACAATAGCCCAACACCTCTACCACCTCATGAAAATTCTCACCCCAGCTCATCTAAGCACTGTTTACAGGAGAAGTTTTACTCTCAGTTCTATTTAGAAAGATTCAGCTCATTAAAAAGTCCTACAGATCCTTTGTTGACCTCATCATGACCTGAACATTTTGTTAACAAAGCATCCTACTCATGTTTTGACCAAGAGAACTAATGTGCTTGGAGCTAACAGTGTTGCCAAAGTGGTCCTTCCTCCTAAAAAGGGAAAGTTTTAATTCTATTTTCAAAATAAGTCATCTTATCCCTGCTATATTAGGAAATGTCATCAATCAGCCCAAGAACCCTGCAGTATGTGGGAGTGGCTGTGGGTCCTAGGGGAGGAGGAGTGTGAATTCACTCCATAGTCCAGCTTCCCAGCGTCACACATCTCACCATGCTATCGAGGGCAGGTGAAGTTCCACTTTGCAACAGTCCTAGTTGAAATGGGCCTAAAATTGGCTGAGTTTTTTGTTGCTATTTTGTTTGTTTTTCAGTGCTAGGAATTGAGCCCAGGACCTCTCACATGCTACACAAGCACTCTACCACTGAGCTACAACCCCAGCCCTGAAACTGTCTTTTTAATGACAGAAAATTCAAAGGCATTCTCACTTGGTACAACCGGGCTGATACCTAGGAATGGATTGGAGATTACAAAATAACAAAGGTTATCTGAGGGTCAAAAGACAATAACTCCATTCATTTCCTGGACAAAGTCATTCTTAGTTCAGGATATCACCAGAATCATTAATCCAAAAATGATTGCTCAAAGAATAACACTTGAAAGCTATATCCCCACCTTCCAGGGATGACAGATATTGTCCTTGTTAGGAGCTGTCAAGTCCAACTCATAGTAACCCTATTTTCAATAGCTGATTGTTTTTGGATTGCTTCAGGAGTGGATTGCCACATTCTTCTTCCATTTTGTAGTACTGGGGATCGAACCCAGGGCCTCAGAGAGGGCAGAGCAGTGCTCTACCAATGGAGTTAAGTGCAATCAGTGTGCTCTTTGGAAGCAAGGATGGCTACATGGCATCTTACATATTTTGGACATGTTATCAGGAGAAACCAGTCCCTAGAGAAGAGCATCATGTTTGGGAGAGTGGCAGATCCATGAAAAAAGGAAGACTCTCAACTAGATGGATTGACACAGTGTCTGCAAAAATGGGCTAAAAAAATAAATAAGATCAGGTACCTGGCATAGAGTCAGGGAGTGCTTCCTCCTGTTATACATAGGGTCACTATGAGTGAGACCTGACTCAAGGGCACCTAGCAACAACAATATGCCTACCTTCACCCAGAGTAAAGGTAGTGATTGCATCCTACTAGGAAAGGTATTGTGGTATTGCCCAAGGCACTCAAAGGAAGAAGTGTGATACTTGAAAGGAGATTATACCACGGTAGGGCTCAGGCAGTCATGCTGCTCTCAAGGAGACCCCATAAGAGAAAATGACAAAAAGAGTGCTCAAGAAAATAGTGATGTTCTCAGTAATCAAACCCTATTAGTCCAGGTATAAGGCATAATAATCCTGTGCCAGGTCCTCCTGAATGGTAAGAAAAGTCCAAATCCTTGTTGAAAAACCCACCAGGAAATGAAGGTATAGAAGAAAAAAATGATACCCATATCAGCAAGCCTCTGTCCATTCCCTCCAATGCTTCTGCTTTGTGCATATGTGTGAGTCAACTGAGGAGGAGCCTCAGATGCTCCTGCAAAGAAACATCTTCCTTTCCCAACAGCTGTCTCTCAACCCCAACATGCTTTATTCTTTCCCCCTCTTTCATAGGAACTTTCTCAATTCTATTCTGCTTTCATGAACCGGTGCAGCCAATACCTGTACTTCTCACTATAAGGGTTTGGGATTATATAAAAGAAGATAGAGAATTTAAGTGAGACATTTCTACCAACTTGGTCATTAAACCAAAGGGAAAATTATAAAAGCTTTCATGTTTTATACGCTTTGTTTATGAGTTAGTTGTGTTCCCTCTTATCTCCACCAGTTTGTAAATTCATTGATAGTAGGAACTTACTTTTAAATTTCCCTCCTTACTCTAAGGAGTTTTGTCTTGAAGTATCTAATGTCTGACAAGATGACTTGGTATGTTTTCACAGGTTGTATTCCTTCCCCTCGTAAGGGATGACAAAAAGTGATTAAAATTAAGGGATCACTGAAGAAAGTAAAGAAAAGGGAATGAGCATTTTGGAGCTGGGGTTTAGCTCAATTGGCAAACTGCTTGCTCTGCACACTCTGATCCCCAGCACGAGAAAAATAGGAGAAGCACCTGGCAACTCACTCCTGAAACAATCAGCCATCGAAAACCATATGAATAGTAGAGAAGCACTGACATAGGGCTAGGCATGGCACAGCATTGGGAAATGTTTCGTTCTGTTGTACATGAGATCAGTATGAGTCAGATCCTGTTCAATGGCATCCAACAACAACAATGAGCATTTTGGCTCAGTGAACCCCTCAGCTGTCTTGGTTCTCCTGAAAACACACTAGATCTGACAACACTTTAAACTCATAGGATTCTTATATCAACACCAGTCTTGGGAAACATCTCCTTCCCACCCCTCAACCAACATGGCTGACAATCTCTTCTACTAATCACCACATTAATAATGCCACAAGAACAATGGTCCCCTTCTTTTTTCAGTCAGAGTTCACCTTGGAGAATTTACATTCTTGAACTTTTTTTTTTATGTGTGTGTGGTACTAGGGTTGAACTCAGAGCCTCTTGCTTCCATGCTTTGCTGTACCACTGAGATGTACTCTCAGCCCATTTCTTTTTTTATTTTTTTTTTACTTTTTGAGACAGGGTCTTGCTAAGTTATGAACACCACCTCTGGTCTTAAACTTGCAATCCTTCTGCCTCTGCCTCCCAAGTAGCTGGGATTATAGGCGTGCACCACCGTGCCTGGCTTACATTCTTGAACTTTTAAGATAAACTCTTCTTGGTCCTTGGCCCAACACACAAAATCCCTTGACAGGAAAGAATCTGTATTAAGGTAAAAAACTGGTAACAGGATCCAAGAGGCCTAAATTGGACAGAAATTTCCCTATTATTGGGAATAACTAAGCAGAAGTTGGGTGACAATATTACTAAGTTTACCATCAGGGAAATTAAAAAATGGGGACAGGAGTAGGACTAACAGCCAACATACGTACTTCAACTATTAGAGTTTGGGATTATAAAAAAGAAGAAAATTTAGGTGAGACATTTCTACCAGCTCCATCATTAAGCCAGAGGGAAACTTTACCCAGACACAAAAATCTCAATTCAAAGTAGTAATTGGGAATGAAAACATTTCTATGGCTTCCTTTATAGAAAAGATTCAAAACTAATCTAAGGTAAGATTCCAGTAACATCAAGCATTAAAAAAGTTTTATGTTTTGAGACAGGGGTAACCACTAAAATATTTCTTTAAAAAAAAAAAGCCTTCTAAATGTGTGTCCTATTTATGGAACAATGAGCAGTTTAAGTCTTGAGAAAATTGTGTTCTTGTAAATACTTATTACGTAAATAATAAAACATAAAGTAAAGTATAATTTGTTTAGAAATTTCCAAACAAAAGATTTTACTGCTTAGAGAATGCCCTTTGCACTTTACACTATTAAATGAAGTTGTGTAATTAGTTGTGTTTTGTCATCTGAGCCATGTTTCTATTACATGAAAAGACAATGGGACAGAACTTTAGCAGTCAGAGTAAGGCAAGCAATTCCCAGGGCTCATAAACCACAGAACTGTGTGACCAGAGACTGGAGCATTGGCACCTGTCTCTGGCTCATCTCACTGCATGAGTATGCAATTGTTGAATAAAAATAGATAGCAATTCAGTAATTTTGCAATGTGTCAGAAGCATATGTGCCATCCTCGCTTCCATATGTTAAAGCTCTGACCAAGACTAATTGATTTTCTACCTTAACCAATTTAAGAACTAACATCTTAAGAAATACTTGGTTTATAACTAACACTAAATTTGCCTTACCAAATGCATCCTTGCTGTCAACATGATAAACTATCTAATGAGTGGAGGTAATGTCAGGTTTACCTAAGTAATCACAACAACTGCTATGGTTTGGATTTTAAGAAAATGTTATTTAATCATTGTACACAATATCTAGCTGGTCAATTCTGATTTAAGGGTCATAAAATATACTTATATTTTTAAAATTTTTAAATCTATATTCACAACAGATAGCCTTTGCAGATTATCTAGGCAGACCAATCAAAAACATTTCTAAAAATATAACTTCCTAGGTCAATGATCAAGAAACACAATTGTTAAAGTTTATCACATACTCTCAAATCTAATTCACACCCTTTCAATCGTTTTAGAGATCCCATCTTTGACCTCAAACCCAATCTGCAAGCAATTCTAATCCACATCTAATTATGTAGTCCTCTGAAACTCTAAAGGGTGAGGATTAAATTTGAGAATATACAGTATATTTGCTCCTAATTTCTCCCCTTCCAAACTACTCTTTAATCCCTTTATCACATTGTTGTTATTGTTGTTGCTCTTGCTGTAGTTGTTGTATTGTTGCTGTTGTTGTTGATGTCAGGTGCCATGGAGTCCGATTCATGTTGTTAAGTGACCCTATATACAACAGAACAAAACACAACCCAACACTGTGCCATACTCAGCACTATGTCAGGGATTTTTTGCTATTAATAGGGTTTTCAATGGCTGATTGTTTTGGGATTTTTTCGAGAGTGGGCTGCCAGGTCGTTCTCTCATTTTTCTGGTGTTGGGGTTAGGACCCAGGGCCTCAGAGTGCACAGAACAAGTGCTCTACCAAGAATGTTCTATTTGAACGAAGTAGATTTACATTTTCACTGCTGATTCAAGTATCTTGATTCCAGTTCATTACAGAGTTTACAAAAATGCAATTGCCCTTTTTGGTACAGAAACTAGTTTGACAAAGTTCTGGAGCTTATAGAAATAGTCTAGAACCAAAAAGAAACTTGGTAAAAATATGAATTTTAATATGTGTTTAAAAGTGGTCTTCCTTAATTATTAGGAATAATTAAAATTAAATTATATTCATATTTTATAGTATTTTAATTTCATAATAACATTTCAGAAAAGAAAACTTTTAATTATTTTTATTTGCTTGAGTACATAAAATGAATATCTTTTCAAAATATGTGCTTCAGTTTTATTTGTGACTTGTTTTATTCTTTGCATGTATGAAATCTGGCATCAGTTTTCCAGTTTTTCATCCAAAGATACTACTCTGGTACTTGAGTTACTATGATTTATAGAATTGTCATATTTTTATTTTTTATTGTCAGTTTGTTTTGGAAGAAAAGAAATGAAAGATTAAGAAGTATAGTCTGAGACTGAACAGCAAGTAAGGTAGGAAGAAACCAGGCAAATATTCTCTGGAAGCCAAGTAAGGAATGTTTCTAAAAACAACCAGGATGAACATAGTCACTTGCTGCTGACTTGGGACACAGCTGGCTCCAAAAGCATTTAAGCAAATCATGTGTTCTGCCTTCTCTTTCAAATTCCATTTAAATAACAATAAAGACATTTTTTAGAACTTGAGCCCATATATCAAAGAGAATGGAGACAGAGGCCACAGCAGGTAAGAGATATCAACAAAGTTTTAGAAGATGAAAAATGAAGAGACAAGTAGACCTCCAAGCATTCACAAAGAAGATGGAAGGCCTCAACAAGCAACACAATCTCTACTATTGTTTCGAATTGGCATCCAACTCAGAGTGACCCTCCTAGGGTTTTCAATGGCTGATTGTTTCAGGATTGCTTAAGGACAGGATTGCCACATCCTTTTCCTATTTTTGTGGTGCTGGGGATCAAATCCAGGTCCTGAGAGTGCGAAGCAGCACTCTACCAACTGAGCTAAACTCCAGCCCTTGTCCAACTCCTAGAGACCTACAACAGGGTAAACACTATTGTTAGTGTTTCTCTGCTATTCATAGGATTTTCAATGGCTGATTTTTTTTTTGCGGGGGTGGGGAGTGGGTTGCTGGGTCCTTCTCCCAAGCCTACAGCACCTAGTGTTCCCAGGGAGTCTCCCATCCAAGTACTAACCAGTCCCAAACCTGCTTAGCTTCCAAGATCTGACAGGATCGGGCCCCACAGTGGTATGACTGCAGGCACTAATCTCTACTGTAGAGCCACAGAGAGGATCAAGTATTACAGATGTAGCTCAGAGGGTGGGGGAGCTGATAATAAAATTGGCTGAAAGTTTGCATGAGGAAAAATTAGATGTTCCAAGTCTCTTCCCCATCCTACATACCCTACGATTACCCTACCTATACCCTGATAGAAAATAAGAGTAAAGAACGTTCCTGAGAGAATTCAAAACAAAGTTCAGTAGATTTTCCAGGCTGAACTGACACTGAGGGTGAGGTTCCAGAATAAAAACCATTACATTAAAATGTTGATTCCAACAGTAAAATTCCTAGCCCCTCCACCCCACTAGGCCCCACTAGGTGCTACCCAGGTTTATTTTTTCCAAGCAGGGGAAAGGAAAAAATTGTCTGAAACCAAGAGAAAAAAAGCTACTGATGATAAAGAAACAGCTGGTTTTCTCATTTTTTGTACCTAGTGACCCTAAGGAAACATGCACCATACATTCTTAAGTTCCCAATCAAATTTTCTTTCAAATAAGGCAAGATAGAAAGCCTCTATCATAGAAGTGAGCATCTAAACAAATGGAATAAATGTAACTTAGAAGAAGCAGATACACTAAATGAAGAAGAAAGCAAACACAGCTTTGATTCTCAGAGACAAAGACTCCGTGATGGGCTTGGGCACAAAAGTTGTTTATCAGAGTACGTCTTTGGAAGGGACAAAAGCAAGTGAGGTCAGGAGAGAGAGAAGTCAAGCAACAAGGCTGGGTCTGTGACAGCTTAGGCCTCAGTATCTGTGGCTCAGTATCTGTATCAGTATCTAGGGTAGCCCTCTAGAATTATACCAGGTTGGTCCAATATGGCTGTGCATTCACTGTCTATGTGGCATACTCTCTAGAAACAGGCTACATGAGTAGGGAAGCGATCTTGGGCAACATGCCCTTCTTTAAATAGGGACCTGAAAGTTGCATCCACTGTCCATCAGGACTAAAACTTAGCAGTAGGTATCCAGAGAGACCTGTGAGAGGACACAGCCAGAAGGCATGGGGGAAAGGGAATGGATATTTCAACAGTGAAACTGATGGACCACTTATTTGCATTGAGAAGGATTGTATACTTTTCTCTAGATTTGGAGATTGAATCACCACTAGGTTACATAGACATAAACTAATAAAAACGACAATGTTCATTTAGAAAAACAAAGATGAGAGCACCTTTCTTAGCTGTGTACAGTATGTATACAGTCATAATAAATGTAATACTGAATAGGTCATACTAAAAATGATAATTTAAAAATATTTAGAGAATGAAGAAATAGAAACTCTGTCAAGTGCTGTGGAAAGAGTTGTTGGGGCTGAAGCAATAGAATATACCTAAAGTGGGGCAAGAGGGAGTGGCTGAGTGGTAGAGCATGCTGCAAGGCATTTGCAGAGCCCTTGGTTCAAACCCTGGCCACCCTGGGGTGACAAGGAAGAAAGAAGAAACTATTCATACCTAAAGCTTAAACAAACATATGAGAAACAGCAGTATAAACATGTTAGATATTTGGAGTTATATGCCAGATAAAATAGCCAGACAAATTGATAGTGGTATCATCTGCACATCTAGAGGGTTTTTTGGTGGTGAGGGGGACATGTGATGGAGCAGTAGTGCCATTTTTCACTATAAACACTACACTATTATTTG
Organism: Pedetes capensis; assembly: GCA_007922755.1. Classification (NCBI taxonomy): domain Eukaryota; kingdom Metazoa; phylum Chordata; class Mammalia; order Rodentia; family Pedetidae; genus Pedetes; species Pedetes capensis. Next base: position 544 of record VMDO01029474.1, on the reverse strand, counting down.
CCTGTACTATATAACAGCATTGGGTTAATAAAAATATAAATTTTTCATAATTTTACATTTAAGATCTTTGAAGATTTTGATTTGTAATGCTGCAATTTAGTTCAAGAGAAACGAATCCAAGTTCATGTATATTTTATGATACCTGGGAAAGCAAAAAGTCAGTGAACAAATAGTGTTTGTACTAGGGATGACTTTAATGATATGATTCTCTATTTCAATAATTAATGATTTTCTTGGCTCTGGTGAAATGCAATGACTTTGTTCCCACTTGACCCATTTTACCCTTCATCTCAGCTTACTTTTCTTCGGCCACCATTAAACAAGAAGAAACAGCTGCTCATGCCTAAGTAAAAGTAAGTTTAATTTTGATTTCTCTCCAAATTCTACTTTTAACCTGGATGAGTGGATGAAGGGTTGAAGGACCATCACATTCTCATGTTATAATTGATGTTGATGTCAGCAAGCAGACACTGTTCATGTATCAAGCTGTCAAGCATTGTCACCTTAATTGAGTAAACAATGAAAAAGAAGAATTGTAATAATC
>VMDO01029473.1:0-22548 GCA_007922755.1 Pedetes capensis | reverse complement strand
CTTCCTTCCTTTCTTTCTTTCTTTCTTTCTTTCTTTCTTTCTTTCTTTCTTTTTTTTTGTATTTTCATAGTTTCACCATGTACTTTGCATTTTTCTGTCCCTCTTTACCCCTCTATGTTGTTCCCCCTCTGCCTGCCCACTTCCCCATCATCCACTTCTTTCCACTAGTGCCCACACCCCTCATATTGCTCATATTGGATCCATTTATATTTTCTGTTCTTAGATAAGTATGATTTTACATTTATGTTTGTGTCTGTATGTGTATATGTGTGTGTGTGTGTGCATTTATGTGTATATATGTATGTATATATACATGCATATATATGTGTATGTGTATATATGTATGTATATATACATACATATATACATATATATGTATATGTGTATATATATGTGTGTGTATATATATACATATATATATAAATATATATATATGTATATATATGTATATATATATATACACACACACATACACACACACACAAATAGATTTGTTTTCCTGTAAAGTAAATTTAGCTTCTGTGTATGATGAAGACATGTGGTATTTCACTTTTTTAGTCTGTGTTATTTCACTTCAAATTATATTCTCCAGTTCCATCCATTATATTCCATTGTTTATATATTGCACTTTTTAATCTTCTCATCTCTTGATGGACAACTGGATTGATCCTATACCTTTGTAATTATGAATAGTGCTGCATTAAATATGACAGTGCAGGTGTCCCCGTGGTATAATGATTTATCTTCCTTTGGGTATATTCCTAGAAGTGTTATAGCTGAGTCATATGGTAGTTCTATTTTTAATTTTCTAAGGTACCTCCATATTGATTTCCAAAGAGGCTGAACTAATTTATAGTCCCACCATCAGTATAAAAGTGTTTCTTTTTCTCCGCATCAGCATCAGCAATTGTTCTTATCTATTTTGTTAATCTTGGCAATTCTTATTGGAGTCAGATGGAATCTCAATGTAGTTTTTAATTTGCATTTTCCTAATGGCTAGGTATATTGAGCAATTTTTCATATGCTTATTGTTCCTTTGTATTTCTTCTTTTGAAAACTGTTTAGTCCATTGCCTACTTATTTATTGGATTATTTTTTACCATAATGTTTAGTTTCTGAAGTACTTTGTGTGTTCTACAAATTAATCCTCTGTCAGATGTGTAGGATGCAAATATTTTCTCCCATTCTATGGGCTTTCCCTTTATTGTTTCTTTTTCTGTACAGAAGATTTTTAGTTGTATGTAATCCCATTTCTCCATTCTTCATGTAGTTTCCTGGGCAATCTAAAAAATACTGGGAGTCTAAGAAATACTTGCCTATGCCTATATGTTGTGGTCTGTTACCCATCTTTTCTTCTAGTAGTTTTATGGTTTATGATTTTATTTTTATGTCTCTGATCCATTTTGACCCGATTCTCATATAGATAAATAGAGAGATACAGGTCTACTTTCATTTTCATATGTATGGATATCCAATTTTCCCAGGACCATTTGTTGGAAAGGCTATACTTACTCTAATGTATGCCTTTGGCCCCTTTGTCAAAGATCAAGTGACTGGAGTTGTGTTTGGGTATATTTGGGTTTTCTATTCTGTTCCACTGATCTTCATGCCTGTTTTTGAGCCAGTACCAAACTGTTTTGCCACTATGACCCTGTAGTACTGTTTGAAGTCAGATATTCTGATGCCACCTACACTGTTTTTGCTGCTTATGATTGTTTTGACTATATGTGGTCTTTTATGCTTCCATATGAATTTTAGGATTGTTTATTCTATTTCTGTGAAGGATATCATTAAAATTTTGATGGCAATTGCATTGAATTTGTTGACTGCTTTTGGTAGTATAGCCATTTTCAGAATATTAATTCTTTTGTTCCGTAAGAAAAGGAGTTCCTTTTATTTTCTAGTATCTTCTGTGATTTTTTTCTTTAGTGTTTTGAAGTTTGCATTGTAGAGGTCTTTAGGGTATTTGGTTAGATTTATTCCCAAATATTTAATTTTTGGTAGGCCATTGTGAATGGGATTTTTCTTTGATTTCTTTTTCTTCCTGTTTATTATTAGTGTAATGGAATGCTACTGATTTTTTGAGTGTTTATTTTGTATCCTGCTACTTTACTGAAGGAGCTAATTAGCTCTAAGTGTTTTCTATTGGAATTTCCAGGGTTCTTTAGGTATAGGACTATGTCATCTGCAAATAAAGATAATTTAACCTCTTCTTTCCCTATTTGTATTTTTTTTCATTTCTTTATATTGCCTGATTACTCTGGGTGGGATGTCAATCAAAATATTGAGTAAGAGAGCACAGAATGGATATCCTTTTCTTGTTCCTGACCTTGGAGGTAATATTTTCAGTTTTTTCCCACTTAATATGTTATTGGCTACAGGTTTTTCTTATACAACCTTTACAAAGTGGAGATAGGTTCCCTCTATGCCCAATATCTTCAGGTCTTTTATCAGGAAGAGATGTTGAACTTTGTCAAAAACTTTTTCAGCATCAATTAAGATGATCATGTGATTTCTATTTGTAAGTCACTTCTTATATTGAATTACATTAGTTGATTTGTGTACATAAAACTAGCCTTGTATCTGTGGAATAAAGCCCACCTGAACATGGTGTATGATTTTTTTTATGTGTTGCTGTATTTGCTTGCAATAATTTTATGGAATATTTTTACATCAATGTTCATCAGGGAGATTGGTCTGCAGTTCTCTTTTTTAATAGTATCCTTACTGGGTTTTGGTATGAGAGTGATACTGGTTTCATAGAATGAATTCAGAAGCACACCTTCCCTTTCTATTTTATAAAATAGTTTGAGGAGGATAGGTATTAATTCTACTTTAAAAGTTTGATAGAATTCAGCTGTGAACCTGTCAGGATCTGGAATTTTCTTTGTTGGGAGGGTTGTTTTTTACTGTCTCTTTTTCATTACTTGATATAGATCGGTTTAATTTGCTTATATCTTGAGGATTTAATTTTAGTATATCATAAGTGTTAAGAAAGTTATCAATTTCTTCTGAATTTTCACTTTGGGGGGACTATAACGTCTGAAAGAAGCCTCTGACTATCTTCTATATTTCATTATTATCAGTTGTTAATGTTTCCCTTTCATGTTTCTTTTTGTGAGTCTAAGGAAGTGTCAATTTTGTTAATCTTTTCAAAGAATCAATTCTTAGTTTCATTAATTTTTTATATTGTCCTTTTAATGTTTATACCATTGGTCTCTATCTTGATCTTAATTATTTCATTTTGCATGCTAGTTTTCAGGTTAGCTTTTTGCTGTCTTTCTGGTCTTTGAGGTGTAGCATTAAGCTATTTAATTGGACTCTCCCTATATTTTTAAGGTAGACACTCATGGCTCAAAGAACTGTCTTTGTGTACCACATAGATTTTAGTATGTCATGTTTTTATTATCATTTGATTGAAGTAATTTATAATTTCCTTTCTGATTTCTTCAATGAATCATTGAGCAATCAGAAGTGTGTTATTTAATCTCCATGTATTTGAAAATTTTTTTGTTTGTAATTTTACTTATTTCTATTTGTAAGTCTGACTTTTATTCCATTGTGATCTGATAAGGTAGATGGGGGATGACTTCTTTTCTTTTCTCTTTTTTGTCTTTTCTTTTGTGTGTGTGTGTGTATGTTTTTGAGCATTTTTTTGTGGAGTAAACTATGGTTGATTTTAGATGAAGTTCCTTGTGATCCTGAGAAGACTGTGTATTCCAACTCTATTGGATAGAATATTCTGTAGATATCTGTTAGGTCCAGTTCATCTATAGTGTTGTTTAAGTCTCTCATTTCTATGTTGATTTTTTTTGTTTTTGCCTTGATGACCTGTCTATTGAGGAAAGCATTGAGATCACTCATAATTATTGTGTCTGGACCTAGTGCTCCCCTTTATTGCCAGTCAAGTTTGTTTTATAAAGTTATGTGCTCCTATGTTTGGTGCATAGATGTTGACTAACATTATATCTTCTTAGTTGATTGTCCCCTCTATTAATATGTAGTGACCTTTGTCTTTTCTTATTAGTTTGAGGTTGAAGTCAAAGTCATCAGAGAGTAGTATAGATACCTCTGCTTTCATTTGGTATGTTTATCTTACTGTTTTCTGCCCTTTTATTTTCAGTCTATTTTGGTCCTTATGGATGAGAAGAGTCTCTTAAATCTCACATATTGAAGGTTTTTGTTTTTTAATCCAGTTGGCCCATTGGTGCCTTTTAAATGATGAATTAAGACAATTTATATTTAAGGTAATTACTGAGAGTAGTATTGTGTTGTGCATGGTTTTATTGGTTGTTTCTCTATTGGTTTTTGATTTGTTTATTCTTCATTTTGTCTCTTTAATGCTGAAGCTGTGCTGGTTTATTAGGTTGGATATCCTTGCTTCCTAATTAGCTTCTTTTATTCATTCATTCCTCTCATGTACTTTGTTCATTCTTGTGATCTTGCACTTGTGTTTGCCTTTCTTCTTCTGTATGGAGTATTCCTTTAAATGCCTTCTGAATTGCTGGCTTCATAGTCAAGAATTGCTTAAATGTGACTATATCATGGAAAGGTTTTTCTGTCTATTTTAAAGGATAACTCTGAGTATATTCTTCTTGTTTGGAAATTATTTGTTGTTAAGACTTGAGAAATACTTGACCATGCTATTTTTGCCTTTATTGTTGATGTTGAGAAATCAGCTGTTATTCTGATGGTTTTGTCTTTATACGTGAGCCAACATTTTTCTCTTGCAGCTTTTAAAATCGTTTCTTTACATTGTAGATTTAGCATTTCAACTACAATGTGACATGGTGAGGATCTGTTCTGGTCTACTGTATTTTAAACTTTAAATACCTCTGTGGTGTGGGTGTCTATTTCTTCCCTTATTATTGGGTAGTTTTCAGCTATTATTTAATTGAAAAAATCACCTAGTTTTAGTGTCAGTTCCTTCTTGCACCTCCTGTATTTGTAGGTTACATCTCTTCATCCTACCAAAGACCTGTTGAAAATATTGGTCATATTGTTTCATCATTTTGTCCTTCTTGGTGTCTGAATAAATAAGATTTTCAACTTTTTCTTCTGTCTCTGATATTCTGTTTTCTGCTTCATCCAATCTAGAAACATTCAATTGTACTGTCATTTCTATTTTACCAATTTTGCTTTTTAGTTCCAGGATTTCTGTTTAGTTCTTTTTCAGGATCTCAGTTTCCTGGTGAATATTTATTCTAAGTTGGATGCTTTTCTGACCAACATTTCTATTGCATTTATTTGTTAAGTTGTACTCTCTTTGAGGTCTTTCAGCATATTTATAAGCAGTCTTGTAAATTATTTATCTGACATTTCTAGCATTTAGTTGTCCTAAATTATATCTGTTGAAGGATTGTGGTCATTACGAGTACCTTCATCTTGCCTTTTCATATTTTCCATGGTTCTGGTTGAATGTTGGGCATTCCTTAGTCTCCTTATTACTGCCTTATTTGCTTGAGGTTATCACTGGTTTAGTGTCTTCTTTTGAGATCTTTGTTCCTCAGACAACATAACTCAGAACATACAAAGTGTTCTGTTAAGGTAATGGTTTCATCCGATCTCACCTTTACAATTATGGTTAATATTGTTTTAGGCCAGGTGCTCTTGAAGAAGATAACTTTAGGAAAGTGTTGTTAGAAATAGTGATGAATAGGTTTGGGAGTAATATTGAGTATAGTATAGGTATTAAGGGCAGAAAGATAAAGATCTGATAGACATGTGGGTAGGGTTGTTATTGTTGTTAGGTGCCATTGAGTCAGTATCTGGTTCATAGCAACCCTATGTACAACATTTCAAAAACTTCCCTGGCACTGCCATGCCCAGTACTATTGTCAGTGCTTCTCTGCTATTTATAGGGTTTTCAAGGGCTGATTGCTTTTTGTGGGTGAGTTACCAGGTCTTTATCCCAAGCAATAACAAGATTAGATAGGGATAAGGAAGAAAAGCAAGCAGAGAGAGTTTTGGAGTATAAGTGAGAAAAAAGTCAGCAAAATTATAAATCTACTTGTTCCTTATATGTGATATATAAACAAGCATTTCAAGAGATATACCAAATACATCAATAGGAGATATTCATTTTTAGTTTTGATGAATGAATTTGGGAAGCATTGATACTATTACTATTAATTGACTGGAGTTACCTAGAAAAAATAATGGTTAAAAATTATGACTACAGAGAAGGATAAAGAAAGGTACCAATGTCTAAAGAAGTAGAAGCAAAGAAAAAGTGATGTAGTAGAAAGCAGAAAAGAGAACAACAAAAAAACTCAGCAAAATAACAAAACAATAATGACCAAGAAATCAAAAACCAGAAATATATAATAAAACAAAAGAAAAAGAAAAAATTAGTCCAAAAACAGATGAACAAATGTTGATTGGTTCAGTCTAGGTGCCAGTCACCTGGTTCCTTGTGATTCCCACCTTCCCTCTGGATATTGCCCATCAGTAGGTGCTGTCTTTGCTCCCTGCTGCAATTCCAATCAGTTCTCAGAGTGGGTGTGTGCCCTCCAAATCCCTCCACACATTGGTAGGATGATCCTGCTCTGGGCCCACTGTCTCATAGACCACCATGATCCCCCATCCACTGAGTCGCCAGGAACCTGGGAGCTGCACCACTGGAAGTTGCTCTGTTAGGCACTGCATACCACCCAACATTGAACCCAGTTCTATCTCTGGGAGTGGTTACAGCGTAGCTCAATAGTTCTGTGTTGTTTGCTGCAAGTACCTCAGCCCATGCTGTGAGTGGGCAACCTGGAAAATCTGTGCTTCTAGGGAGGGTCCAGCTGTGACTCCCTTCTCCATATGGGTTAGGAGTTCCCCAGATGTTTATCTTTTCATTTGCAGTTAGTCCAGCTTCAGTGTCATCAGAGGCACCTGACTCCCCTAAGCCTGCTAAACCTTTCTGTCCCAGGGATCCATTCATCCCCACTGTTGTGCATTTGAATCTCTCAGCCTGGCACAGTCACAGTCACAGTCTATTCCCTAGGGTCTCTAGTACCAGGTACCCCCGCACAGTGCTGGTGCTGAGGGTGGGATACTTAGAAATTACACATTTCTAGAGTGAGGCGCAGTGGCACACGCCTGTAATCCCAGTGGCTTGGGAGGCAGAGGCAGGAGGATGCCAAGTTCAAGACCATAGGCAGTCTGCATAACTTAGCGAGACCCTGTCTCAAAAAGTAAAAAGAAAAATGGGCTGAGGGTGCAGCTTAGTGGTCCAGCACTTGCAGAGCATGCAAGGGCGAAGCCCTGGTTCAACTCCCAGTACCACCAAAAAAAAATAAATAAATAAATAAATAAATAAAGTCAGAAAGAAAGAAAGAAAAAAAGAAAGAAAGAAAGAAAGAAATTCCACATTCCTAGAAAGATCCCAGAAGGAACCATTTCCTCCAAGCAGCAGCTTGCTTCAGCATTTTTTCATTTAATTGGGTGATAATCTGGTTTAGACACAACTAGAGGCCATGGTGCCTTAAGTGCCCAAGGCTGTTCCCGGTGTAAAGGTAAAACATTGAGTCCCTTTGTCTCTTATAGCATACTGGAGCACGTGCCTGCTCTCCCTGGCCCTGTGGCAGCATGTTCCTAAAGCTACCATTCTATGGTTAGCTTATATTTGTTGCCAGTCAGCTATGCAGTTCAGGGGCCTCTTAATTATCTGCTGAAAGGTTGATTTTCTTTTCCTGCTGGGGCAGTTGATACCAGTTTCTTGCTACATCTTCCTATGGTGGTTTTTTGATTCTTTTTTTCTGCAATTGAGACTATGTACTCAACTCATTGACTTTTTTATCTTTCTTTTCCTTTTCCTTTTCCTATCCTATCCTATCTTTTCCTATCCTATCCTATCCTATCCTATCCTATCTTTTCCTTTTCCTATCTTTCTTTTCTTTTCCTTTTTGTTGTTTCTGTTCAGTATAAAGTCTATATATGGCCAATTTAGCTCTCCTGTTTCACTGGGTCCTTTGGAGGGTGTTACCAACCTGCCATGTTGACCACTTCTCCCCTATAACTAATAAGTCTTACATTGTATAAAGGTAAATTTACATAGTTGATAGCAGCAAATAAGAAAATGTATCTCACTTTAAATGATTATTTTCTGAAATACCTTAGCTGTTATAGAATTTTTCTTTGATAAAATATAAAAGTTATCAAGTATCTATAATAATAATATATCTAATATAAATAAAATATTGCACAAAAATTCTAGAGAATACATGTGTATACTGTAATGCATAGACCATATGTTTTGGATAGAGACAGTTTACTTTGTAATTACGCTTTTTCACTTACTATTTATGTGGATTTCAGTAAATAGTTTAATCTTATACTCTCCATATCCGCATTTGTGGAAGACAAGGTTTGGGGGAAGGAACAAGGAAAGAAAGAAAGAACAAACGAATGAATGAAAGAAAGAAAGAGAGAGAAAGAGAAAGAGAGAAAGAGAGAGAGAAAGAAGGAGGGGGGAGGAAGGAAGGAAAAAGAAAGGAAGAAGGAAGGAAAGAAAAGGAAAGAAAGAGAGAAAGAAAGAAAGAAAGAAAGAAAGAGAAAGAAAGAAAGAAAAAAAGAAATAGAAAGAAAAAGAAAAAGAAACAAAGAAAAGAAAGGTTATGATAGGAACAACAATAGAAAGAAGCATTGAGAGGCCTGTAGGGCAATTAGTAAGGGTTCTAAGTCATCTTAACCTCTGAGAATTCCTATTCACACATATATTTAACAGAGCCACTCTGGGTTTAGTTCAGTTGGTAGAGTGCCAGGCTGCTCTCTCTGCAGACCCAGGTTTGATTCAAGCACCTGCAAAAATGGGAGAAGGATGTGACAATCCACGCCCAAAGCAATCCCAAAGCAATCAGCCATTCTAAACCCTATGAGGATCACTATGAGTAGGACTTGAATCAATGGCAGGCACCCAACAACAGTCACCACTTTTTCTACATAGTTTGCATATAATGGTAGACATGCGTTAAAGACTTAACTGTTATATTTGTTCCAAATAATTAGTAAATCCTGAAACACTGGGTAATAATTTATCCCATGACCTAAATTCAAAGGTTCACAGAGAAAATTTACAAGTGTCCTTGCAAAGCAAATGTTTCCCGGAGAAGAGATTGCCCAGAATAAATAGATGCTGATTGTATGCTGCTGCTGTTGTAGTTGTTGTTGTTAGGTGCCATCGAGTAAGGTCTGACTCATAGCGACCCTGTGTATAACAGATGAAACACTCACATACTTTGTGCCATTCCCAGCATTGTCAGTGCTTCTCTGATATTCACAGGGTTTTCAATGGTTGATTATTATTATTATTATTATTTGGTGGAGGGAGTGGGATGCTAGGTCCTTTTTCCAAACCTACAGCATCTGGTGTTCCCATGTTGTTTTCCATCCAAGCACTAACCAGGCCTGACCCTGCTTAGCTTCCAGGATCTGATGGGATCTGATGCCAGGCTGATATGGCTACAGGCATATACTTCAGGTGTGTTGTTGTTGTTGCTATTAGGTGCCATTGATTTGTGTCCAAATCATATCAACCCTCCTAGGCATACAGCTATCGGGGAATGAAAATACAAGGTTACTTTGGTATATTCTTATGAAGTAATATGCTTTTGTTTTTCTCTTCCTGAGGTTAGTCTTGTTAAAACTTGATAGGAAGTAACCATTGCCTTGGCTACTAAGGCTTCCAACCAGAGTTTTTCATGTATAAGATACTGGATTGTCTTTAAGATACTTCAAAGATTTAAATAGCCATAGCTCATTGTTGGAAAGTAAAGTATTCTGAATAAGTCGCATCATCTAAAATTTTATAATAACGTCTGTATTTATATCAAAATGTGTTTAGATAGATAGATAATAAACTATTATTAAATGTAAGAGAAATATTTAATTCTCATATGTGAAATTTGCAGATTCAGTTTTTTATTCTTAAATGATATGCTCTCATTAATGTAGCATGATATATATATATTATATATATATGAAATTATATAAAATGGGTATTGTACAAAATCAAAATTTATCACAATACAGATCTTATGAAAAACAAGGACATTTTTGTGGATTCAAGTACATTTTGCATATCAAAATCATGTCTTTGAATATCAGAAGTATATTTTCCTGATAAAGCCTGAAAACTACACAAAAAATCTCTATTACTATTTTTTATACATTCTACTCACCATGATTGTTGCTTAACTTTTTATAAACTTTCTACATATAAACAGATGCACTTATATTGTTTTTGTTAAGTGCCATTGAGTTGGGTTTGACTCATAGCTACCCCATGTACAACAGAATAAAACATTCCCTGACACTCTGCCAATCCTGGCAATATTGTCAGTGCTTCTCTGCTATTTGTAGTGTTTCCAATGACTGATTGTTTCAGGAGTGGATGGCCATGTCCTTCTCCCTAGCCTGTAGCACCTTATATTCCCAGGTGGTCTCTCATCCAAGAACTAACCAGGTCGACTCTGCTTGGCTTCGGATATCAAGTGGGATCAGATGTTAGGGTACTATGGCTGCAGACACATTTGTGTTATCCACTTTCAACCTCCAATAAGGGGATTCCACTCTTCTTTATTTTTTATTTTTTATTATTATTATTATTTTTTTTGTGTGGTACTGGGGGTTGAACCCAGGGCCTCATGCTTGTATGCTCTGCAAAAGCTGGACCACTGAGCTGCACCCCCCAGCCTTTTTTTTTTTTTTTTCACTTTTTTTGAGACAAGGTCTCACTAAATTACGCAGACTGCCTCTGATCTCCAACTTGCGATCCTCCTGTTTCTGCCTCCCGAGCCGCTAGGATTATAGGCGTGCGCCACTGCGCCTGGCCGGGATTCCATTCTTCTAAACTTTGGGGTTCTTTTACATGATGAAATAAACTATCCTGAGAATTAAATCCCATTATCTACATGAAATCTCCTTCTATGAACTATGGGCCAGAGATTGGCTTCCATAAAGAATTGCAAAAGATTGGGAAATTTGACCTAAATCTGTTTCCATACTTCAGTGATAGAATTTGGCCACAGAAGGTGTCCACATATTGTCAATTCCTTTCTAGCTTGATGTACAAACAAGTTATTACTTAAGGTTATATGTACTTTTGTAAGCAAGCAACTCAGTCTCAACAAATGACAGCTAATGGTAGGCTGCAATTGATTGGACGATGTCCATATATGGTAAATGCTTCAGCACACCATGCTTACATAAGGTAAATGCTGACTATAGAAAATCAGGTTGTTTCTCTAAGTTACTTTGTTTTCTCTAGATAGACATATAACCTGTGCATGTGGTAGAGTAGGACATTATAAACTATCCTTGGTCTGGAATGCTTCCGTGTTCTAGAACATTTTTTCTTGCTGGAGTAAATTTCATTAAATTTACCTGCACTCAGTTTTTGTTTGTTTCTTTCTTTTAATAACTTTTTAAGGTACATTCAGCTAATGACATTGCAGAGGATGAGTTTAAGAAAAATGCTTGCAGAATAAGTTCACATCATAATGACATGGAAACCACTAGGACCCAGAATGTCTAGAAATAGAAACCTATCAATTTGATAAATAGATTGTTTTTCTTAGCATAGGCAAATAGAGTAAGTTTTACATGAGACTTGATGAAAGCTAGGCAGATATGTGGCATATTTATTTATCTGAGAATATTTCTAATATTCTATTTTCTAGTGGTTAATAAGGCCTATCCTCGTTTTTATCCTAGTTGGTTTTATCTTTCTACTTTCTTTCATCAGAACAGTAACACAATCTAGAATTAATATGCTTTCTTAAAAACTCATGGTTAAGGATACTATAAGTTAAAACAATTCAGCTATTGGCATTCAAGCATTCCTTTTGATTGATTTAGTGTGGCAACAAGCAATTTTGGAATTTATTTAAAAAATATTTGGTCTCAGATGATCCCTTTTGAGAAGAGAGGAATCAGATTCCTTAGAATAATTTCCACATTGGTGCACACCATCAGAATTTTTTAAAATGCATAGATTTCCCTAGGTAGAAGGGAAATTATTGTATAATAAGCTTTAAAGAGAAATAGCGCCAACTTAAGCAAATATCTTCCAAGAGACCTGAAGTATGATGCTGGTAACTGCTGAAAATCAGAAGAGTGTTTTATAAGAGATCAAGCTTAGAAAAATCACAATCATCCTGAGAAAAAAACCTTGTGTTAAATTTTATTGTTTTAAATTAAATCACATTTGAAAACAAACATATTAGTAGGTTGCTTTTCTGTCAGGATCTAAAATTTTTGTGTAAAACATATGGCTTTATATTTAAAAGAAATAGTGCAAATGTCATTTGAAATATCTTTACTGGTTGAATTTACTGTTCATGGAAATGTAGTTGTATTCATAATGTCAACAAATCAATCAATCCTCCTTAGTCTGTGATATAATTAAAATAGCTAAGTTCATAGAGAAAATCACACTTAGGGAAAATTCTACTTTAGTCGACATAACAGCTACTACAGCAGAGTAAGATCCACTCTTCATATGTGTGCATATTTGTGCCTAACATGTCAGGATATTGGCTCAGTATTTGCTACATGGTTTGATTAGATTCCAGTTCAACTGATGAGAATTTATGTAAATAATCATTTTAGGAAAATCCTAAAGAATAAATACTGAAGTCTTTATTTTTACCTTCTAAATATAAAAGGTAATAAGCCAGTGAAATGTTATAATTTGTGAAAAGATAGATGTCAGCAAAAACACAGCTTCATTCTTTTATAAGAAATTTTCCTGACAAAAGTGAATCCACTTCCTTTAGTTGGTATACATCACTCGTGATAGAATAAAACCACAAGATTTATGCATCTTAAATAAGGTTGCTTAATGTACTTACACATATATAGAGGAAAAGGGAAAGGGAAAGACAGAGAAAGAGAGGGAGAGAGAGAAAGAAGCAGATGAATTCAAGCATATAATTTACAAAATGTAAAATTTAGGCTCAAAGATGACATGGAATATGCACCATGGAAACTAAATCACAATGTGATTTTGTTTTTAAAGGAATTGTATCAATGTTAGTTTAGCTTTCACTGATAATTAGGACTGAGTATTGTGAAAATTAGCTTTTAATTTACAACACCTCTATAGCTGGGATTTAGCTCAGTTGGTAGAGCGCTGCGCTGCAGTCTCTGAGGTCCCGAGTTCAATTCCAAGCACCGCAAAAATGGGAGAAGGACCTGGCAATCCACTCCCAAGGCAATCCCGAAACAGTCAGCCATTGAAAATCCTATGAGGGTGGCTATGTGGGATACCGACTGGACAGCACATAGCATTTAAGAAGCAATCACATAAGTAAAAACATTCAAGCAATGGTTTTCTTACAAAATGAGAATTAAGATCTTTTCTCATTGGAACTGAAGAAAGAATAATCTCTAACCTCATTGGTAAAGAATAGTTTTCACTATGTAATGCAATGTTTTGTGAGTGAAATTAGTTTTCTGAATTAAATATTCAAATGATATTCTGATAGACTTTAAAGAGATAAAAACTGCTCTGTGATGTTAGGGTGGCCTACATACCTAATTGTTTCATTTATTTTTTATTTATTTTGTGTGTGTGTGTGTGGTACTGGGGGTTGAACCCAGGTCATTGTGCTTGCATGCTCTGCAAGTGCTGGACCACTGATTTGTGCCTCCAGCCCTTTTTTTTTCCCGTTTTTGAGACAGGGTCTCCCTAAGTTACGCAGACTGCCTCTGGTCTCGAACTTGTGATCCTCCTGCCTCCGCCTCCCAAGCCACTGGGATTGCAGGCGTGCGCCACTGCGAACGGCTTAATACTTCTTAGGCAGGTAGTTCTACATTGTATTACCTTCTCTATCTCCACCTCCCATCCTCCATGGCCTTGTTTCTTTGCTTCACTTTGCTCTCTCTCTCTCTCTCTCTCTCTCTCTCTCTCTCCTTTCTCTCTGTCTCTCTCGCTGCAAGGAAATATTATCCTCATATATCACTGCAATCTATTTATTTTTCTTTCTTGATAAATAGGTTTAACATAAAATTCATTCCAATGTAGAAGAAATTGGACATTCATCAATGAAAACAGCACTATTCATTAAGATTTTCAGAATCAAATCATGTCAAAAATGTTTAAGCTAAGACCTATGCAGCTCACAGTATATAAAAGATTCTAGTCTAACATCTTTTTAGGTTTTAATATTTTATTCATTCTCAAAACAACCCTGCACATTAAAGTATTATTATTCTCATCTTATAAATGTAGAATTTGAAGTATAATGAAATTAGGAAATGTGATCAAGTTCTCAAAATAATTAGAAAAACCATATATATATAATATTCTGTAAATCTGATTCATTTAAAGGGAGCACAGATGTGTTTACAAGAAAATAATCATAATCATAATGCTACACAATTTCAAAAATGACAATTTATGTAATCATCATGATAAATTACATGAATTCTTGTTTTTGTAATCTTTTTAAATATAACAAAATATTTCATCATGCATAAGAACTTTACAGTAAACAATTCTTCTACAGTGGGTTGTAGTAAATAAATTTAGTCACTTCATTAGAATGTTATAGTGGAGGTTCTAGTCAGGTACAAAAATGCAGAAAATGCAATAAAAGAATTTAAGTTTTGAAAAGAAAAAGAAAAATTATGTAAAGCAATCATTTAGAAAGGTAATGCAATGACATCTACAACAAAATTGTCAAGGTCAATAAGGATAATTATAATTAATATATAATTCATTATAAGACAATATACCAAAATCAATCCCATCTATTTTTCTACTACAGGCATTTGGATATTACCACACACATACAAACAACACACACATATACATAAAGTAATTATGTGAGATAAGGGGTATGTTAAATTTTTAGTAATCATTTCACTGTGTGTGTGTGTGTGTGTGTATCTCAAAACATCATATTTTCCATCCTAAATGTATATATGTATGGTTGAAAAAAATGATCATTTATCATCACGGAAATGCAAACTAAACCAAGATAGCATGTTGTGTCTATTTATTGCTTTCTTACAAAGGTCAACATAAAACTACCCTATGACGCAGCCATTTTACCTCCATGTGTCTCTTCATTCATTCAGGATAAATAGGAAAATACATTAACAGAAAGATATGTGCAATGGCAGCAGAATATAGTTATAACTACAGGCAGTGTACACAGACATCAATATGAGATTTTAGTGGATTTCAAAAATGAAAATACTAATCAGCAATGACAAAGAATCAATTGCTATTACACTTATTATGGGTAAGTCTCAAAAATATTTAATTGTGTAATAGAAAAGCAACATAGAAGTGTACATATTGACATACATTTATACAAAGTTTAAGAACATATAAAGCTAACCTATAATGTTATGAAACCTAAGTGGATGTACACTAGGCATATGGGAACTTTCCAAGGTATGGAAATGCTCCACATGTTTATGAAAATATTTATTATACTGAGGTGATGTTTGTCACAACTCACTTAATAGTGCATTTCAGATATCTAAACATTTTAATTAAATGCACTATTCAATGAGTTGTGACAAAGGATGAGATTGGATATGATGAGAAACCATTGCTACTGAAGGATGAAGTGGAAGCTGCCTTGAAGGAATTGGTGAAACATAAGGCTCCAGGAACTGACAGAATACTAATCGAGATGTTTCAACAAACAGATACAGCACTGGAGGTGCTTGCTTGTTTATGCCAAGAGATTTGGAAAACAGCTACCTGGCCAACTGATGGAAGAGATCCACAGATGTGCCTGTTCCCAAGAAAGGGGATCCAATTGAATGGGGAAATTAGCAAATCATATCAGTAATATCACATACAACTAAAATTTTGCTAAAAATCATTCAAAGATGATTACATCATTTTATAGACAGGGAAAAGCCAGAAAATCAAACCAGATTGGAAGGGAGCATGGATCGAGGGACATCATTGCTGATGTCAAATGAATATCAGCTGAAAGCAAAAAATACCAGAAGCATGTCTATTTTATTGACTATGCAAGAACTGTATGGATCACAATAGATTGTGGATAACATTACAAAGAATGAGAATACCAGAACACTTAATTGTACTCACGAGGACTCTGTGCATGGACCAGGAGGCAATTTTTTGAACAGATTAAGGAAACACTGCTTGGTTTAAAGTCAAGAAAAGTGTGTGTTAGGGCTGTATTCTTTCACTATACCTCTTCTATCTCTATGCTGAGCAAATAATCCCATGTATTTTCAGTTTATCATATAGATGTGAAAGCTGGATGTTGAATAAGGGAGACAGGAGAAGGATTGATGCTTTTGAATTATGGTAATGGAGATGAACATTGAATATATCATTTACTGAATAAAGAATTAACAGATCTATCCTAGAGGTAGGATGGTTATGTTGTTGTTAGGTGCCGTCAAGTCGGTATCCGACTCATAGCGACCCTCTGTACAACAGGGGAAACACTATTGTCAGTGTTTCTCTGCTGTTCATAGGGTTTCCAATGGCGGATTGATTTTTGGGAGGGGGTTGCCAGGTCCTTCTCTCAAGCCTACAGCACCTGGTGTTCCCAGGAGGTCTCCCATCCAGGTACTAACCAGGCCCGACCCTGCTTAGCTTCCAAGATCTGACGGGATCAGACGCCACAGGGCTACCGCTGCAGGCTGGGATGGTTATACTGTGTCTTAAATATTTTGGACATGCTGTCAGAAGGGACCAATCCCTGGAGAAAGAAATCATGTTTTGGAGAGTGTCAGATCAATGAAAAATAGGAAGACCCTCAAACAGATGGATTGACACAATGGTTGCAACACTGGGCCTAAATATAAAGAAAAGATCATGTTCCTGGCACAGAATTGGGAAGTGTTATATTCTGTTGTACATAGGGTCACTATGAGTCAGACCCAAGTTGATGGCACCTAACAATAACAACAAACCTTTTACTATGTGTCATTTTTTTCTTAAAAATACTAACAATAATACCTGTGAAAAGGAACTAGACTTTGTACTTTTTTCCTTTTATTGAAGGAAATACCATAGTAAAATGCACAACTTTAGGAAATTAATTTCCTATGTTTGATTCTTGATGCCACAGTTTTTACCATGGAATATTGGGAAGGTGACTTAGACTCCCCAAGACTTATTTTCCCATATACTGCAAAGTAAGACTATCCAATGATGGATATTTATGAGCATTAAATGCAATGGTATGTTTGAGGTACGTGGTAGACACAAGTATAGCTTAATTTTTGTTTTGTGTAGTCATATATACACATATTCTGTCCCTCCAAAATTGGTGCTGCTAGGATATATTCCTCTTTGTTTTCTTCTGTAAAATCTGTGATCTCACTGACTAAAAGAGGAAAGAAAAATAGTTGATCTGACAAAAAACTTCAATTTTTACTTTCTTCTTTTGAAGAGAGTGCCACCCATGCAAATAATATGTAGACAGCAAACGAAGTGATAAAATAATTGCTGAGCACATTAACCAGAAATGTCATCTTTGCTATGATTAGCCTTCTCTCCTCTCTCTCTCTCTCTCTCTCTCCTCTCTCTCTCCCTCTGCCTCTCTTCCCCTTTCTCCCTCTTCCTCTCCCTCTCTGTCTCTATTTCTATCTCTATCTCTACTTCTATCTCTCTCCCACTCTCTCCCTCTCTCTCAACTGTATTTTCAGTACTTGGAGTTGATCCTAGGTCCTCATACATGCTAGGCAAGTGCCTTACCACTGAACTGCAACTCCAGCCTCTTTTTTTTGAGTCTGGTCTTGTTAAATTGTGCAGGCTGCCTTCGACCCCAAACTCTTCATTCCCTTTCCTCAGCCTCCTGGGTTGTTGGGATTACAGGTGTATGCCAATGCACCTGGGTCTTTTGTCTCTTAATCATGATCACATACAGACAGAAGTTGTCCAAAAAGGTTACTTTTGTCTGGCAATCTGGAGACAGAGTCTTATATTCCATGTGATTAACCCCTATCTCCTCAGCCATAAGTCATTGTTCTTTTTTTGATATCTTTAATCAGGTTTCATTGTTCACACTATTAGTTCTTCAAGGAAAATTTTTTTCTAGACTCTTTTGTCTGTCCACACATCCTACTGTTTTCTTCAAGGTCATAAATGAACTTTATCTAGTCCAAAAAGTTTTCCTCTGGTTATTGTAAATAACTTCAATATTTTCTTCAAAAATTTATTAGAAATTATAAAGTGATAAATCAGAGCAGTTTTTATTTATTTCAAGAGTCATTTCCTCTCACTTTGAAATAATTCACACTTTGAGAATGGAGACACCAAAAATAACATGTTATCTAGAATCAAGGCAATGATACATGATCGAAATGTGAAATGGATCTGAAAATATATCTTTATAGACAAAAGTGAAGCCTAGACATACCTATGGGACTTGTACAAGGTTCTCACACAATGGATTATCTGCATGAATGAGAGAATTTGACATCAGAGTTGCAAGTCAATCCACCATATTTTTAACTTGTCACATTGAGAAAATTTTTCAAATTATTCTCTCATCTATAAAATTTCCTCATTATTTTCTGTGATAAATTTTAATCTGATCTTATCAAAGTATGCTTTGGAAATACAGGTTTTAAAGGATTACTTGCTAATTTAGTATTTGATGTTTTATTTTTCATTGAATCAAGGTTCTTGTGTATATTCTGTACAAAAAATATACATTTCTGATATTTATTCTCTATGGTGTCATATCACTCTGTTTATTCTGACATATTTTTCTATAATGAACACAGTTACTTGAAAAACAAATGATATCCAAAATTGGTCCATGGTCACAACATGTAATTAAAATGTGCGACCAACCTTAATATATATGTTGTTGTTAGGTGCCATCAAGTCGGTATCGGACTCATAGTGACCCTCATAGGGTTTTCAATGGCTGACTGTTTCGGGATTGCCTTGGGAGTGGATGGGCAGGCCCTTCTCCCATTTTTGCGGTGCTGGGAATTGAACTCGGGGTCTCAGAGACTGCAGCGCAGCACTCTACCAACTGAGCTAAATCCCAGCCTTTAATATATATAGTTTATTTTAAAAACAAATTAAAGCCCAAGAATCATTTCTAAGATTCATTAAATAATATTACCTATGAACTTTGCTATTAAATAATGAACTAATTCTATCAGCAAAGAAGGAGAATAGGTAGATGATGCATCATGTGTCAGCATTATTCTATCAAAATTAGGAGACATTAGCACAAGTGTGAATTTGCAACAGAGTAGTTTGTACATTGCTAATTACTTGATATTTTGCCTTTATAATAAAGCTCTTGCTTCTCATTCACACAAAATCATTTCAGTAGATTAATTAAGTCTTCATTAATAAATAATTAAGCATTTTATTTCTCCATTACCTGAAAGCAGTACTAATTTACACCTTGCCAATGCTGTTAATTTGGTGTCCAGCAAACAAATTTTCCTGCGGAAATTTTTTAAATCAAGCTCATAATATATTGGCCATAGTTTGCTTCCATTCCTACTCCTTTAAATTATGGATAATGCAAATCCAACCACATGGGTGATAGATAACCTGTCAGAAGACACTGTTTTGAAAAACCATAGTAACATTAATATAAACTGTTCGGAATTGTTGTATGGAACATTTCTCTTTATAATTAAGAAGACAAACATGGCAAAGAATATGCTGTTTCATCAAGTTTTGCACATGAAGCATTCCCAAAATGAACTTTTTAAAAGAACTCCATGAATTCTGCCAAGAAAGAATGAAATATAAAACATCATGGCCCTTTACTCTAGCAAAGTCAGCAAAAAAAGACATTTATGAAAAATAAATTTCATATCTAATTATATATGCTGTAAAGATTGTAAACCAAATTCTACTAACTTGCAGAAGTGCATATGATTTTATCAAGATAAGATATAAATCCAATATATGAGTATAGCACAGAATTCTGGATGCAGGTTGCTGGAAGCCCAGCTTCTCTCTGAGAAAAAATCTTGAATTTGATGTCCAATGGTGACATCACCTCACTGAAAATATGTTTTATTCTTCATTGTACTCTTAGCCTGTAGACTACATCTTCACACATAGAAAACATTGAGTAAAAATATCCTTTAATAAAATTGTTATAGTGAAGTAATTAGATCTTAATTTAAAGCCTTTCTGATTTAAGTTACTCATTTCTGCTCAGAAAAAGAAACTGTGTTCTAGAAAGAACACTTAAGGAACATGAAGGAATGTCCAAGTAAACAAAAGTCTGCTCCTAAAGAGCAAATGGTGAATAATAGGAAGATAGAAAATGCTCTTCAACATGTTAAAGACTTTTGACTACAGAATAGACAACATAGGAAAATATATGTCACTGTTTGGTTGAAAATATCTCACTGCTAAAATTAAGAGTAGATGCTACTTTGGACATTTTAATGTATAAAATTAGTTGAATAACACAAAATTTTCTCCTAATACTACCCCTGTGCATGGTATAAGGTAAGCTTTCAATAAAAATTTCATTTGATTCACTTAATAGATGTAAAAAGAGAACTTAAATAAATATGTTGTTGTTGTTAATGTGCCGTCCAGTCGGTATCCAACTCATATTGACCCTAGGTACAACAGGAGAAACACTGTTGTCAGTGCTTCTCTGCTATTCATAGGGTTTCCAATGGCGGATTGATTTTTGGGAGTGGGTTGCCGGGTCCTTCTCCCGAACCTACAGTATTTGGTGCTCCCAGGTGGTCTTCCATCCAAGTACTAACAAGACCAGACCCTGCTTAGCTTCTGAGATGTAATGGGACCAGAAGCCTCAGTGCTATGCCCTGCTTAGCTTCTGAGATGTAATGGGACCAGAAGCCTCAGTGCTATGGCTACAGGGTAAATAAATATAGAAATCACCTAAACCCTTACTAATGTAAACATTTTCCATAGGAAACTAGAAATCACCTAAACCCTTACTAATGTAAACATTTTCATTAGGAAACTACATAAGTCCCCAACAAATTATATTTTTATAGAGGTAATAGTTGTTGTTGTTAGGTGCCATCGAGTCGGTATCCAACTCATAGCGACACTCTGTACAACAGGGGAAACACTATTGTCAGTGTTTCTCTGCTATTCATAGGGTTTTCAATGGCGGATTGATTTTTGGGAGGGGTTTGCCAGGTCCTTCTCCCAAGCCTACAGCACCTGGTGGTCCCAGGCGGTCTCCCATCCAGGTACTAACCAGGCCCGACCCTGCTTAGCTTCCAAGATCTGACGGGATCGGACGCCACAGGGCTACAGCTGCAGGCAGAGGTACATAATAATATTTCATGGCTCAGTAGGGAAAACTCGCTCTGGCTGGAGTTTAGCTCAGTTTGTAGAGTACTGCTCTGCACTTTCTCAGGACCTGGGTTTGATTTTCAGCCCCGCAAAAATGGGACAAGGATGTGGCAGTTCACTCTCAATCCTGAAAAACAATCAACCATTTGAAACCCTATAAAGGTCATTATAAATTGGACCCAACTTCACAGCACCTAACATCAAAATACAACTATTTCTAAGCTTATGATTTTAAGCAACTTTTAAGCAAATTTTAAGCAACTATTGATTAATGTAATATTTTGTATTATATGTTATATAGTATTATATTGTTATAATGTATATTATATAATTTTCTGTATTATTCTTCTATAATCATTTTCTATTTGTCTCCTAGCAGATTTTTGCAGAGAAATCAATCAAAAAATAAAGTACAAACTAACCCATGTTTTATTTTTTTTCTGGACTAGTTTTTATCATGAGGAATTTCAGTATGTAAGGTACATTATAGTGTGAAATGATTGTAATGATACATAAATGGGAAAATATTTAAAGCAAATATTTTTGGCAATTTGTCTAAATGATTTGTATGTAACTGATAGTATTCAACATTCATACAATAAAATAATTTGCGTTTAACAATGGCTACAAATTTGAATTTTAGACTCAGGCTTCCTAAAAGTAAAAACTGCTTTGCAAAAGGCAAATTTCAAAAAACAAAGCTTAATCCTTATATTATTAAAAATGGAATAGATGTGTTGTACATATTTAACTGCATACATAAGTATGGGTGTCGGAGAGAAAATGAATGTCCTAGAGGAAGTAAATCAATCTCAGAAGAATTAGAATGTAAAGTGGCATAATAATCAGTACACAGTGCACCCTGCCCACAGATGTTCTTACATTACAACGTGAAAAGCAGCACACGACAGAAGGAACAGACTGAGAAATTGATTGGCTCTGCCATTACCTTAGTATTATATGTCCTGTCACTTTTTGAGTCTCTTAGATAAGATCCAATTGCTCCTTAGTCTTTAATTACCTTTCAGATTTCCTTTGTTACAAGATTTGTTACCAGGGATCCAAGAGACTTTGTTTTGACACTTTGACAGAAAAGGATTGGACTGTTTAACCAGAACTAATGAATAGCTTCCATTTCCTACATGAAAAAATGTAATACATGCTTATACTGTTTCCTGGACTGTATGTGTAACTGACAGCAAGAAACACCCTTGGAATAGTAATAATAAAATCTCTCCATTCATTCAAAATATAACAATAGAAATATGTAGGAAAAGAAT
>VMDO01029472.1:0-22596 GCA_007922755.1 Pedetes capensis | reverse complement strand
ATGGATAGGAAAAAAAGAAAGAATAGGAAAATATGGATGAAAGGGCTTTTAATTTATATAAACCTGCCTTAATGACGAACTCATTGCCACCACAGCAGATATTTATCCCAATAGGACTATCTATTTTTCACAATAATATTTAAAATCAGCTGTTCCTCAGAAACAGCTGAGGTCCTTCTAGTTCCAGAAATCTGTTCCAAAAAAGATGCCAGTCAAAATGATATTTTCCATTCTGTTTTCAACCAATTCTAGGGTATAATCTGCTTTCATTTATTTATTTATTTTACTTTATTTTAAATTTTTATTTTGGGAGGCAGAGAATAAGTTATGTGTCCAAACTTTTGGATAATGTAATATTCACTTTATCATTCCACATATCTGTTATTTGGAACATTTGTATTCCTCTATCATCAATAGCACAGGAATTCTGATATATAGGATGCAAAGACTTTTTTACCATTCAGTGGGGATTTCTGTGACTCTGTTGATTGTTTCCTTTGCTGTACAGAAGATTTTTAATTTCAAGTAATCTCATTTATCTATTCTTGTGATTTCTTGAGCAATTGGAGTCCTATTAAGGAAATGCCTTCTTATCCCTATATGTTAGAGCATATAGTCTATCTTTTCTTCTATTAATTTTAAAGTTTCTGGTTTTATGTTGAGGTCTTTCATCCATTTTGAGCTAATTCTGGTGCATGGTGACAGATGTGGTTCAGTGTTCATTTTTCTGCAAGTGGATATCCATGTTTCCCAGCACTATTTATTGAAAAGGCTATCCTTTTCCCAGTTTATTTGTTTTGCCCTTTTGTTGAAAATCAAGTGGCTATAGATGCACTGATGTATCTCTGGATCTTCTATTCCATTCTGCTGATCTTCAGGCCTACTTTTATGACAGGACCTAGCTGGTTTTGCTAACACAGGCCTGTAGTATAGATTAAAGTCAGGGATTGTGATTCTACCTGCACTAGTTTTGCAGCTTAACAGTGTTTGGGCTATATGTGGCCTTTTGTGTTTCCATATGAATTTTTGGATAATTTTTTCTATTTCTATAAAGTCTGTCATTGGGATTTTAATAGGGATTGCATTAATTCTATAGATTGAAGGACTATTTTCTGGAATTTATAAAGAATTCAAAACAGCAATACCCAAAAGAACAAATAACCTAATACACAAATGGGCAAAGAACTGAAGAGTAGTTCTCAAATGAATAGGCTCGTAAAGCCATGAAACACATGAAAAAAATGCTCAATATCCCTAGCTATTAGGGAAATGCAAATCAAAAGAATATTGAGATTCCACCTTACTTCAGTAAGAACGGCCAAGATCTATGAAACAAATAACAACAAATGCTGGCAAGGTTGGGGAGATAAGGGAAACCTCTTACACTGTTGGTAGAGCTGTAAATTGTTTCAACCACTTGGAAATCAGTATGGAGGAACCTTAGAAAACTAAAAATAGATCTATCATATGACCCAGCTATAACACTATTAGGAATATACACAAAAGGAGATGAGGCATCATACCACAGCAACAATTGCCTGTCCAAGTTCAATGCAGCACTTTTCACAATAACAAGGATATGGAATCAACCAAAGTGCCTGTCAACAGAAGAATTTATAAAAAATTATGGTATATATACACAATGGAATACTACTCAGCAATAAAAAAAAACCAAAATAATGTCATTTGCAGCAAAATGGATGGAAATAGGAGATTATCTTAAGTGAATGAACACAAGCCCAAAAAGAGAAATGCCACATGTTCTCACTCATATGTGGGAGCTGAATCAAATTTAAAGGAAAGAAAAAATCCTGTACAGAAATTGGGACATAATAAAAAGCTAATGTAAATTTAGCAGAGAAGGGACAATTTAAGGAGCAGAAAGAAAGAGGGAGGAATCTAGCTAAAGGAAGTGATGATGGCAGAAGACAGGAGGGGGAGGAGGGACAAGAAGGAGCTAGGAATGAGAGAGAAGTTGACCTCAAAGTAAACAACACAACTTCAGTATTTCAGGGAATAATGATAATAATACCAACAATACGGAAGGATAGTAATAATGCAAATGGGCTAGATTATTCATGTAATACTGCTAACAATGTAAATAGGGTCATTACAGAAAAAAGTTGGGACTAAAATCATAATTGGGATGCAAGGGTATATAGAAAAATATTCCCACAAAAAGACAAGCAAGTAGAAAGGAGGCCATTGGTGAATGGGTGTGAGAGTGAGGAGGTGGGGCACAAGAGGGTAACGGGGAGGTTATCTGTGCAATGTACAATGTAATGCATATATGGAAATGTCACAATGAAATGCATGTCAGAATGAAACTCATTAAGTTGTACATTAAAAATTTCAAATAAAAATAGCACAGGAACTCAATGCTTGTCAAAATTAAACTTTAAAATTATGATATGGCCTGGGTCATCTGGTATTAATCAATAAATATAAGAATCATGTTAATTATGTATCTGGTTTCTCTGAAACACAATTTGACTGTATTGTCTCAGCTGCCTGAATGTATTTTAATTAATTACAATTTGATATTGTTTATTCAGCTTTTTGAAGAGTATTATCAGTCTATTCTACCTGAAGAATGCATCCTCAGTATTGATAAAAACTTATTTGAAATAATTATTTCCCTGACTCTTTGATTCATCAGTCAATTATTGTGTTGATTATCTGTGTCAGATACTATGAAAAATGGATGAAGCAGATAGAAAGAGATGGAGACTACCTTTCTCCCAGAATTCAAAACAGAGCACAGACAAGGCTACTTTAAGATGAGTCTAACTCAACAGATGACACTGTGATAACAGAATAGTAAAGTGAAAACCAAAATACTATTGGAGAGGGAAGAGAGGAGCTGATACTAATACTAATAGACTAGTGATGGTGGGATAAGAATATGGGTGATAGGAAAAATCCTCCATAAGAAAGGAAAGGTGAACAAATGTGACACCAAATACCTGGCAAGCTCAGAAATGCTAAGTAGAAATATAAAAGGAGACAATTATATTTTCCAAAACGTGCTACAACTAAAATCTTCCTATCTGTGCTTGGAATCAAAACTTGGATTACTGGTTAAGAAGTGTGTGAGGAGATGGGGAAAGGCCCCTTCTATTGTTCCAAAGAATAACTGTTCACTACAGTGTTGTATATTGTTGTCTAGGATTTGCAGTTGAGGGATCATTCCTTGCTTGGCTGCACAAAGTGGTTAATCTTTTAATTCAGATTTTTTTTTGTCTAGAGATTAATATTCTTCCTGACTTTGTCTAAAAACAAATATCTACATATATGTTTGAAAACCAGCATATTCCATAGCTATAATTCTATTTTAACCTAAAGTCTTATATATTTTGATCTTATCATAAACCATGTGGATTTAATTCATAGACAGAACTTTACAGTCAGGTAATACATTTATATTCTGACTGCCTTATGCATTTTAAAAATGATTATTTTTGCTAATCTATGTTTATTAAATATACATTTATTGTGGAAATTACTTAAATTCATCAAATACTCAATTCTCATTTCCTGAAAAGAATATCAGTTTAGGTCTTTAGGAAGTAAAAACTCCTTTATGCAATTTATGTTACAAAAACTACATTGTGTGCTTCATCCTGAGAAAAATATGATGATAATAGATTTAAAAATTATACAGTCCTTTCCATCTACCCCCACACATCGCAACAGTGCAAGAATTTTAGTATTTTATGAATGATAAGCACTTTATGCAGATGTAAAATAAAGGACCTGAACATTTTCTACTGCTATATTTAGTGAGAATGAAAGAGAAGGTTTTGTTGCTGTTCACTCATCACTGGGATTTAGACCTCAGGAAATAAGGCTAATAAAAATGAACCATGCACAGGTATTAGACACATTATCACTTTCTTGAGTTGACTTTATGGAATGTTGTGTAGTGATGAATTAACTTTCCTGAAAGAGAGGTTTGAATTTTGCTCTCAGTTACAGAGAGGTGATGTTAAAATTCTGGGATGATCTGCCTATTAATAGTATCTTTGTTTGTCTAGGGGTTTTGTGATTTTTGATGGGGAATTTGGGAGATCTAATATTAATTATAATCTCTAGAGGAGCTTCACATTGCAGGTGTTAGTCTGACTCTCCAGTAGAGCTGGAGACTAAAGGCCAGCCAAATCCTAACTAATTGAGCTAATGTACAACTCTGGACACCAAAACTCTGTTAAGTCTCCTTTGTTGGCAGTTCCTTCCATGCATTGTCAAACATCAAAGCTAAAAGGAGCTAAAACCATCCATTACTCCAAAAGACAGGATGTCTGAAAGCTCCACCTTCACCCCTTGCAGACTTTGCCCTATATGCCACTTGATTGGTTGGTTGTAATTTGGGTCTTTCATTGTACTAAGACTAATTCTAAGCGTAGTGTTTTTTCTGAATTTCTCTTTTTCTTCTACTTTATTGTGAGAGTTGAAACTGAAGACCCTCATATTTGTAGTCATGTGTTCTAAAGTGCAAGTAGAGCTGCAATCTGAGGTGAAGACAACCTTGTGGAGACTATTCTCAAACTCTGAAAGCACTGTCTTACACTGTTCAGGTTACTATAACAAAATACTACATACTTGGTACTTTATAAACAACAAAAACTTATTTCTCATACCTCTGGATGTTGGGAAGTGCAGGTTTGTGATAATAACACAATATCGTTCTGGTGAACTACTGGGAATATACCCAGAAGGAGACAAGTCATATCATGGAGACACCTGCATCTCCATATTCACAATAGCAAGGATGTAGAATCAACCAAGGTGTCCAAGGTTGAACAGAACAAGGGATAAAAAAATCATGGTACATATACACAAAGGAATACTACTCAGCAACTGAAAATGAAATGATTTCATTTGCAGCAAAATGGATGGAATTGGAGATCATCCTCAGTGAATGAATACAAGCCCAAAAAGAAAAATATCATATGTCCTCACTCATATGTGGGTACTGAATCATACTTAAAGGAAGGAAAAATGTTATACATAAATTGAAACATAAAAAATACACAATTAAACTTAGAATAGAAGAGATAATGTAAGGAGTGGAAACAAAGAAGGATGGATCTACCAGAGGGAAGCGAAGATTGGAGAAGATGGGATGGTGAAGAGGGTAAGTGAGGAGGGATTAAGGGAAAGAGGTCAATCTCAATGTAAACAGCACACCTTTACGAATATGTTGGAAAAATAGGGGAAGATAACCGAAATAAACATCAGAGTTAACTACAAACTAGCCATGAGGCTCCATAAACTTTGTGGGTTGAAGAAAGTGTTGCTACAAGTGATGTAAAGGATGCATAATGGAAAAAGCCATTGTTATATTACCCTGTACCTCATCATTATTTACTAATAAAGGGAAAAATATGGTCCTGGTGAGGATCCTTTTCTGGGTGTATTAATGCTGACATCACTGTACCCTCACAAAATAGAAAGAATACCGTAGCTCTCTGGGACTTCTTTCATAAGGCTATTCCATTCCTGAGTATTCTACCCTCATGACCTAATTAGCAAAGAAAAAGTCCTCATCTCTTAATATCATCATATGACTGATTAGGTTTTCAGCATATGAATTCTGGGGGACACAAGCATGCAGACCTCAGAAGACAAATTCTGATTCTGTCCTTTCTTCTCTCTTCATCCCCACTCACATGTTTGCTGATTGAAAAATTCCTTCAGTAACTTAGATTACAGGATAGTAGAAAATGAGGGGCCCAAAGTAATTATTTTTTTACAACAATTCTCCTAACTAAAATGTAAAATGGAGGATTTTAATGATTAAAATACAATGTAAAAAATCAATTATAAACATTATTTTGGGATTTTCTGTGTCACATTAATAAAGAGACTGTGCATTACAAAGTTGAATTTCAGTGCTCGAAAGAAATTTTCCTATTTTCTCATTGATATGTTTCAAGTTATATAGGGATTTCTTTCTTTTTCTTTTTCTTTTTTTTTCTTTTTTTTTTTTTTGTGTTTGTGTGTGGTACTGGGGATTGAACCCAGGGTCTCACACTTGCATGCTGTGCAAGTGTTAGACCACTGAACTACTACCTCCAGCCCCCCCCCCTTTTTTTTTAACTTTTTGAGACAGGGTCTCGCTGTTACGCAAATTGCCTCTGGTCTAGAACTTGTGATCCTCCTGTCTCCGCCTCCCGAGCTGCTGGGATTACAGGTGTGCGCCACCGAGCCTGGCTCATAGGGACTTCTTTCATAGATAATATGATTACATTATTTCTGGGAAATATGTTATTTAACATTCTTTGATGCCATAATAAAACAAACATATTCATCATTTGACCTGCCTACCAAAATATTAAAAAAAAAATCTTCACTACATATACAATGACAAATAATATCTTTCTTAGAAGAATCTATATCCTTTCTTGGATTTTAGAACCATCGATTGGCATTAGCCTACACACACACACACACACACACACACACACACACACACACACACACACAATCTTTTACTTTTCCATTAGCTGGGATGATTTTTTACATTCTTTGTGGGCATTATTAATTCCTGAATCTCTTCAATCCTCAAATACATATTTTTGCACAATAAGTTATCTAAAACCATTAAGTATCATGCATTGTGGGTATCTGAAAATGTAAACACATTTTAAGCAATACTATCTATATTACTTTTCCAGTTGAATTGAATTACCATAGTAACCCCTTTGAGGGGTTATAATTGCAGAATTCCATTGTGACTGGTATTCATTCTTTTATCTGTATATACTATTATATTTTTATTTCTTGAAATGTATTTATATTTTTAGCATCCTCTACATTTAATGTGAACTTTGACACCTCCTTCTGTGATGGTAATAATTCCATTCTTTGTGCTTCTCTCAACTCCTAGAGGTTTAGATTTACATATATTTGTTCTTCATCTCAATAATGTATTTACATAGGTATTTCCTGTAATGTTCAATAGGCTCTTTGAGCGCTAAACCTTTGTCATAGAGACACTGACATCATGCCATCTGTTCTAGGACTGCCTCTGTAGAGAGGAGCACAAAAACCCCTCAAGTGTTTCCTAACACTTCTTTAAGATACCAAGGCCTGAGTTGGGTACAGTGACACAGGTCTATATTCCAAGTAACTCCAGAGGCTGAGGAGGATTGTGGCCACACACAGTGTGCACAATTTAGTGAGAAAAATAATGGGCTAGGGTTTCAGCCCAATGGTAAAGGACTTGCAAAGTTTGTGCATGGCCCTGAGTTCAACCCCCAAGGACTGTTAAAAAAAAATCACCAAGCATTTTGCAATATATAAGGGTATTTTCTACCAACATACTGCTGGCTCCACACAGCAATAACAACAACAATAGTTATAGAATAGAAACCTGTCTGTAACATTTCTAA
This sequence comes from Pedetes capensis, assembly GCA_007922755.1. Classification (NCBI taxonomy): domain Eukaryota; kingdom Metazoa; phylum Chordata; class Mammalia; order Rodentia; family Pedetidae; genus Pedetes; species Pedetes capensis. The sequence goes on along the minus strand of VMDO01029472.1, from coordinate 15,199 downwards.
TATGGGTTTCTCATCACATATGTCACTTTTGCTCTTTGGCTTCTTCCTTGGGACTCTCATCTCAATTTTGTGACCCTATTGTGACATATATTATAGATCCTATCTGATGGGGCTACCCTTACTTCTCTAACTCCTTCCCCTGTGTACTTTCATCTCTCAGAAAATACAAACGTATCTTATATAGCATTGTATCTGTAGCAACAAGCACATTGCCTGGTATGCATTCAGCATGTTTCTGTGCTATGTAAGAACCTTGTGACATACAACTAGAGTGTGTGGGTGCTATTTTGTGTGTGCTCAACTAGTCTACGACAGAGTCAAGTAATGAAGGCATGTCATAGCACTATTTCTTTAAAAATGTCCTCATGGATCAGGGACCTTCACTACAAGTCACATTTTTCCCTTAAATTTGTACAATAAAAATTCACTATAACTCATTCTAATATTTTACATTATAACCATGATAAACTATATAACCATGATAAACCATGAAAACTATGAAAAATAGTGCATAACATAATAAATTCAAGGTCATGGAAGATTCAAGAGATGACAATAGAAATACTTAAAAAGTCAAGTAGAATACATGAATTTTGTAAAATTAAATTAGGTAAAAATAAATCCACCCAGACGTCTTGCCAAATATGAGTACACATAGATGCAGCCTTTAGCTACTTTCATACACATGTCCCCTTGAAACAGATGTATATCTATATTCACACAGGAAATTGTGTGTGCTTGCATATCAAGTATGAAACAAAAATGAGTATGTAGATGAAAATAACTGCTTTCTATGGGAAAACTCTAAAATTGATGCTAAATTTGTGTTTCTGCCCATATGTGTTTATGTACCTTGAGTTGTATATGAGCAAGTGCATAATTCTGGTGTTTCTATTCCTGTTGCATCATTCAGGAACAGAATTATTATAAAATATCACCCTAAATGAAGCTGCATTTCGCTGGGGGCGTCCCGTTAAATATAACTTGTAAACACTGAAAAGCACTTTGTAGTTGAGAGGCAATATAATTTAACATATCTCTATAGTAGCTCTTATGAAATTAAAAATATAATGCTACTGTAAAGAAGATAATTGCAAATTCTTTTCTCTAAAAGGATTATGAGGCATTCATTTTACACTGTTTTTCTCTATTACAAATTCAAGGCATGATCATTTGTAGAAAATTTCAAATTTACAGAACTACAAAAGGAAGAAAAGGGTTTAATTAAAAAAATAAACTTACTGCTCCTATCACCTTCAGTCAAATACATATTGCTATTTTAGAGCTACCCATAGCTGAATATATCCATTATTTTATATGAAAAGTATAAAATACACAGCAAGTTTTATTAGACTACATATATTTCTATAACCTGTACAAGGTAACAGAAGACAGAGGACTTGATAAGAGGATAAAACCTAAATTTCATTCTCATAATGGGTAGAGAAACATCTTTAATACTGCTCAGTATACGACAGGAGTTTGTCAAGGGCTAAGATTAAGATGAATGTGAAGGCTTCATGGACAGGCAACACCAAAACATCCATTCTACTAGGTGAAGACTTACAGCTTTAGAAGGCCTCTTTGTACCTCTGGGACCTCAAAATGTTCATGACCTTCAGTGTTGAGACTGTATTTTGAGAAAGTATCTTTAAGAAGAGCTGGTTTATTTTCCCTGCATGTTTTCTCTTATAAACTTTATTGGGGTAATTACATGTGGACAAGGGGAAAGAGGTAAAGTATTTTTTAACTATAGTTTTGGCACTAAGTGATTTTAGGGATGATTTCCTAAGGTGATTTCTTAAGGTACAGTTTCTGGGACAGGGAAGGAAAGTAATAACCGCACTCCCAGTTCATTAGGTTGTAGAAACCACAAACAAACTATCTATATGTTGGGAAATCTCCTAAGTTCTTTGTGTCTATTAGCTCCTCAGCTCTCAAAACAACCTGATAAATATGAGCTACTATCTTTTTTTTTACATTTTAATTTTGAGGAAAATAAGGCAAAGAAAGTGAACTTGTTGACATTGCATAGGTAGCAACTGTCAAAAACAGACAGTGAAGCCAGGTACTCTGGACTTAGAATCTGAGCTCATTATCACCAAAACAGAGGTTAGAGTCATCTATTGTTTATACATTACTTTACATTTTTCCCTAAACTTGCACTTTAGTGAACTAAAATTTCTTCAAGATATGTTTTCTAATAGCTGCTTAATGTTCCATCTTTAAAAACAATATGGTTCACTTTAGCTCAGTTGGTAGAGCACTGTGCTGCAGTCTCTTGAGGTCCCGAGTTCAATTCCCAGCACCACAAAAATGGGAGAAGGACCTGGCAATCCACTCCCAAGGCAATCCCCAAACAGCCACTGAAAACCCTATGAGGGTCACTATGAGTTGGATACCGACTCGATTGCACCTAACAACAACAACAACAACAACAACAATAATTCTTCTGCCATTTCATTGTTTTGATTTTCTCACGATCATGATTATTGCTGTGATAATGCTGGAACAACTATCTTCTTATGAATGAATGTCTCTGAACTTAAAAAAACATATTTTCAAATTACTTTACAAAGTAATTTTACCAATTTTATTTTCTTCTGGAGTCTATGAGAATACAAATCACATCAAGTTCTCAATGATATAAAATATTACCCACTTAATCTTAGTTTGTTGGATTTTTGTGATGCTTAAGATAATTCTTATAGTCTATATATCAACTCTTTTCCCTCAGTATTTAGGGATTGAACCCAGGGTCGCACATATACCTTACAAGTTCTCTACCACTGGGCTGCAGCCCTAGTCCATTTTTAATTTTTTATTTCGAGTCAAGATCTCACTGAGTTACACAGGCTACTTCTGATCTTGAATGAACAATCCTCTTGTCTTACCTCCTTAGACTACGCTATAGCAGGCATGAGCCATTATGCCCAGCTTACATAAACTCTTAATATCATTTATAAGAGGTAGAATAAGAGAAAGAAAGATCCAAATTTGAAGAAAATTCTTACAATTTTTAGCTTATGACACAACACATAAATTCTCTTGGAACTTCACTTTTCTTACCTACATTCACTTCCTAATTTAGTGTCTTGCAATGTAAGTAAACAAGAAAATAAAATATTATTTGAGGGCCAGGCACAGGCATGGTGGCACATACCTGTAATCTCAGTGTCCCAGGAGGCAGAGGCAGGAGGATTGCAAGTTGGAGAGCAGAGGTAGTATGCATAATTTAGTGAGATCCTGTCACAAAAAGAAAAAAAAAAAGGCGGCTGCTGCTCAGTGGTATAGCACTTGCAAACCACAGAAGTGTGAGGTCCTGGGTTCAACCCCCACTAACACACACAAAAACATCATTTGAATATATTTAGTTAAGTTAAAGTATAATGCAAATTATAGTATTAGCTGCTAATAAAATATAAAATGAGATGAGTTACATTTTTTTTTTCAATATGTGACAGCAAGCTCTGGGAACAGTGACTCTAGTATAGCACTGAAACTCATGTAGGTCAATCTCTTTTTTCCCTTGCATTCTGATCTATTCATTCTGCACAAGTTTAGTGAAGTAATTATCCAAATCTGCAATGCTTATGTCTTAATTCATTTAGGCAACTGCCGCAGTCCAGCTGCAGCCTAGGATCCAGGGTTTCCCAAAGGCGGGTTGAGAAGTCGGTGATGGGTAACAGACACAGTAGCTCAGAGGCTATATGAATCTATTCCATTTATTGTTTAGAAGACTCAATGTTTTATACAATTTTTTAGGCTTAGGTCATGCAAGCAGTAAAAATAGCACATGCAGTTATTCATGAAACAAAGTTTCACAAGCACCTGTTAATCATAACAACCCACAGTTCAAAACACAAACTTTATTATCTCCAGATACTTGGAAGGTTTTTTTTCTTTTTAGGCTTTTCATAAATGATAAACTATAATAGGGTATTTGAACTCTATCCTTATTGAACAACAGCCTGTACTCTTTTTCTCTAACTGGGAACCAAGGTCTGTAGATAAGCACCTCCCCATTGCTGTATATCCACTCTTTTCCCCAGCTGGAAGCCAAGGTCAGCCTTTGGACAGATAAGCACCTCTATGTTAAATTGTCAAGAAGGCTTTTGTGCTGTGGGAATAGGCCTGTGTATTCTTTTGATTGTTCTATATTTTCTGTAAACCTCAGCTCTCTTAGGTGGAGCCACTTTAGTCCAAGTAGGGGCTAACAACTCAGTCTGCTGCAGCTGAAGCATAAATTACTTAACATTTGTGAGTTCCAGGGTTGAAATTGGTGATCATCTTTAACTAGAATAATATCCACATATCCCTTACAATTGGTCATTACTTCTAATTCACTTACAAATTCCTCCAGTTGTGTCATTCTTCCAGCATTTATTTCATTAGAGTTTAATACAATATTAGTTATGAGTATTAGTCCTAAACATGAAGTGATTATGTACATAATAATTAGAAGCAGTAAATCCTATTTCTAGAAAGCAAAAAGCATATATTCCTTTTCTCCATCCCCATCCATTTCTTGGAAGGTGAGTTCTTGAACCCCTCTTCCCCATATCCAGACCTTGTCAGACAATATGGTTAGAAATGGCTGTGGCAGGCAACTACAAGAAAATACTGTAAATTAAGTAGCTTATAAAGAACAGATACATTTTTTTCAAAGGAGGGGAGGCAGTGGCTCTTTGGAGTCTGTCTTACAAGGGCATTAGTGTCATACATGAGAGCTCTGTTTTCCTGACCTAACCTCCTTTCAAAGTCCCCTACCTCCTCACATCATCATGCGATGGGGATTAGGTTTCAATGTGAAATTTGTAGGAACACAAACATTCAGACCATAGAATCATATTTCTGAAGAATGAAGCATTCCTTAATGGATGTATATAATTTTAAGATTGTGAGGCAGACAAGAGTTAAATTGAGATCTCTAGAATCTGATCCTCTTTTAAAGCATAAAGGGAAATTTTATAAAACATTCATATTAGACCTGATTTATTATTTTCTTAGCAGTTTTAGGTTCACAACAAAATAAATGGACAAATACAAGGAGTCCCCATATATCTACTGACTCCACTATTAATATTATGTTTTAGGATGATACATTTATGTCAATTGAAAAACCTACTTTGACATGTCTTTACCACCCAAAGTTCACAGTTAACATTAAGGCTTACTTTTGGTGTGCATTTTACATGCTGTGAAAATTGTATAATTATATTTGTCTACCTCTAGGGAATTATACAGAATAGTTCCATTGTCCTTAAACTCCTTTTTGTTCTATCTACTCACCCATCGGAGTGACCACTTATCCGTTCACTGTCTACGGTTTTACCTTTCCTGTAATGTTGTATATTTGGAACACACATCATGTCCTCTTTTCAGACTTGCTTCTTTCAGTTAGAAATATGCATTTAAATTTCTTCCATGTCTTTTCATGGCTTTATAGCTCATTTCTTTTTAGCACCAAATAACATTGCATCTTCTGGATATATTATAGTTTCTTCATTCACCTACTGAAGGATATCTTGATTGCTTTCATGTTTTTGCATTTATAAATAAAGCTGACATAAACATTCAAGTCCAGATTCTTGTGTACACCTAACTATTTAACTCATCTGTAAATGACAAGAAGTGTCATGGTAATACTATATTTCATTTTGTAAGAAACTGCTAACCTGTCTTCCTAAGTACTGTAACATTTTGAATTCCCACTAGCAATGAATATTCATGTTGTTCTCCACAGTAGCCTATATTCACTGTTGTCATAATTTATATTTATATTTTACAATTTTGTTGTAGTTAAGGATGTAGTGGTATACCTACAAGATTCTCTTTTACAACAGTGAGTATGTTAAAGTTCAGAACTACCCTATATTTACTCAAATACCATTGACTTGATTCTTGGAGAGATTGATGAATATTTCATTTGCTTATTTTTGCTAAGTAAAAGAAAGACTTCAAACTATTATTCTACGTGTAGTATAAACAGGACCTACAGTGATTACTGGAGCAATGGATTGTGTATTCAAATGGAAACTGAATGAATGCTTAAATACCATTTTGTGTTATAAACATTTTTGTTTTGATGTTGTCAGGCACCATCAAGTCAAATCTGACTCATAAAAACCCTCAATACAACAGAATGAAACACTCCTCAATGCTGTACGTGCTCAGCACCATGTCAGTGCTTCTCTGCTATTCACAGAGTTTTAGATGGCTGATTGTTTCAGGAGTGGGCTGCCAGGTCATCCTGGGCATCAAATCCGGGTCCTTGGAGCGTGCAAAGTCACACATACCAATTAAACAAAACCTGAGCTCAATAAGCATTTTTATTCCCTTAAAAACATATAACATTAATAATATTATTTATTTCTTCTAGTGTCCTTGGTTTTTATAGATACCACCTAATTACTTAATATAAGTAGCTAAGATGAATAAATGGAAAATGTTATGTTCAATTTGATCATAAAAATAAAGGTATAAAACATTTGTTTCCTGGCTGAAGTATGAACCCAAACTTTTTCTTTTGATTATTATTGATCATGTCATTAAAAATTAACAGGGAATACACAGCACAGAAAAGTCAATCAATGGGCAAGACCTTTAAGGTCTGTCATATATGTTTCCATTCAATATTAAGTATAACCAAACTTTAAGTGTGTAGGATGTCAATTGCTTATATTTGACTGTTAAATGGACTGTTTTAGTATATATTTTTCTAATTAAATATTTCTGAAAGAAGAATCGGGAAGATTCATCTTTTATCAACTCATAACTTTTCTATTATAAACTTAAAATAGTGCAGTTTAGTTTTATGCTATTTTAACTCATCTTGACAAAGAAGACAAGAAAATGATACCTACATATGTATTTTGGTATACATTTCATTTATATTTGAGATTGCTCATACATTCAATCAACTGCTTAGATTTATAGACATATTTTTCAATTTACTCCCTCCTTTTTATCTCTAGTATCTTTAAAAAAATTCTATTGTTTGTCCAGAGAACAATCTAATAATTGTTTAATTATTATGTTCTGGTAATGAACTTCTTGCTTTGTCTGAAAATATCTCTATTTCAGTTTATTATATGTAGAGAATTCTAGGTTGATGACATCAAACTTTTATATCAGTATTTGAAGAATTTCCATAGTTTTGTAGCTTGCATTGTTTCTCTTTTAGAAAGTAGTTTTAATATGTTACTCTCAATGTATTGTGTCATTTTTCATGCACTTTTTTCTCCTTTAGTTATCTGCATTCTGAAATTGCTATATACTTATGAATTCTTTATTTAAAAGTTGTTGAGTTTTCTGAGTCTCTAAATCTATAATTGGCTAGGATTTGGCTCAGTTGGCAGAGTGCTGTGCTGCAGTCTCTGAGGTCCTGAGTTCAATTCCCAGCACTGCAAAAATGGGAGAAGGGCCTGGCGATCCACTCCCAAGTCAATCCCGAAACAGCCATTGAAAACCCTATGAGGGTTGCTATGAGTCGGATACTGACTCGACGGCACCTAACAACAACAACAAATCTGTAATTACCATACTTCATCCATTTCAGTCACAAAATTGTAGATTTCAGACATGAATTACCAAATATAACTAATGCTCCTTTTGTTCTCCTATGTCCTGACATTCTGATTAAATGTTTTTCTAAATCTATGTACAATGTATGCAAGAACTCTTATTAATTTGTTAGTATTTTTTTTTTTTTCCAGTACTGGTGGTTGAACCGAAGGCCTCGTGCTTGCATGCTCTGGGAGTGCTTTACTACTGAGTTGCACTGTCAGCCCAATTTTTTTACTTTTTGAGACAGGATCACGCTAAATTATGCAGACTGCCTCTAATCTCGGATTTGTGATCCTCCTACCTCTGCCTCTGCGTCTACCTCCCGAGCTGAGCTGGGATTATAGGCTTGTCTCACCTTGCCTGTCCTTATCTACTCTATTTTTAAAACCATACTTTGGATTCTCAGTTTCAGTTCTTACCAGTAATTCTAGGTGCTATTAAATTCTGCTATTTACCTTTTCGTATTTCCGAGTTTTGACAAAACATTTTGTTTTCCTTTATCTTCTTTTGAGTAAATAGAGAAGTTATTGAGAAATTTATGGTAATTTTATTTGGTAGGATGTTTTCTGGGTTTGTTTCCATCATCTTATTACTTCATGTTGTCATTAATGTTCTCTTATCTCTTCAACTACTTTACTCATTTTTATCTCATGCTGGGCATTTTATTTCTGAAACTGTTTGTATTATCATCTAAAAGACTAAGTATAGTCCTTAAATTATTGCAAAGCACATTTATGTTTGCTTCTCATGCCTCTACAGGGAGTGGCCTTCTAGTGGCCACCAAAACACATTAAGTATAAACCACAGGATCACTGCCATCTTAGGAAAGATAAATATTTATTGCATGGTATCCTTTGGACACAAGAGGTTGAGCAGTGTCCCTGGTCCCTATTGATTTGGTGACGATGGCATCTCTCCCAAGATGTGAAAAGCATGTATACTCCAGACATGGTCAAGTGTTCCTTAGGAGGAGAATTGCTACCAATTGAGATTAGCTGGTTTAATCCAATTGCATTGAGTGAGATTTACTGTTACTTTCAAATTAGTTGAGGCCCTACTTGAGTCCCCATCATGGCTGCTTTACTTGTCCTAGTATTTCAGGATCTGAACTCAAAATTTAACTTTTTGCAAGAATCCCCAACTTGGTGTGATCTGTTTCTGCATTCTTAGGATATAAAGTATCATTGCTCTGCTTGCCCTCCCTCTTTCTTTGTTCAGGTTTCTATAATAGACTGTCTTGGACTTGGTGGCAAAAAGTACAAGTGCTTATTTTTCATAGTTTTGGAGGCAAAATGTCCAAGTTCAAGGTGTTGGAAGATCTGTTGTCTGGTGAGGCTTCCCTTCTTGTTTGAGGTTGGCTATCTACTCCTTTTGTCTCCATATGGTAGAGACCAGAGACCATAGAGAAAAAGCAACTTTCCTCATATCTCCTCTTGTAAGCGTGCTAATACCAGCAAGTGGGCTCCATCCCAATGATCCAGTTACCTCCTAAAAGCTCCATTTCCTAATATCATTGAATTTGGGGTTACAATTTAAAAGTATAAATTCAGGGGAGACAAAAAGCATGTAGTCCATAATAGTCTCCCAACCTCCACTTCAAAAATAGCAAATGGACCAAAGGTAATTTATAATAAAAATAATTGGTGGATGATCAACCATTTGAAGAGGTTGCATATGATCAGGAACCAATGCTACTGAAGCAAGGGATGAAAGTTACTTTAAAGGCATTGACAAAACACAAGGCTATAGGAATTGATGGAATCGTAATGGTGATGTTTAAACAAAGAGATGCAGCACTAGAGGTGCTCACTTGTTTATGCAAAGAGGTTTAGAAAATATGTCCTTGGCCAATTTATTGGAAGAGATTCATATTTCTGCCTATTCTCAAGGAAGGGGATATAAGCGAATGAGGAAATTATACAACAATATCTTTTATCACATACACAAGTAAAATTTGGTGGAGATCATCTAAAAGAGTATGAATACTAGAACACTTAAATGTACACATGAAGAATCTGGACAGGGACAAGGAAGTAATTCTTAGAACAGAAGAAGGAAACACTGCTTATTTTAAAGTCAGGAAATGTATAAATCAGGGCTACGTCATTTTACCATACCTTTTCAAATTCTAGGCTGAGCAAATAATCTGAGGAACTGGATTTATGAAGACTGTGGCATCAGGTTTGGAGGAATATTCATAAATAACCTGCATTATGTAGATGGCACAACTTTTCTTGAAAAATGAAGAGAATTTTAAAATCCTACTGATGAAGATCAAAGAACACAGCCTTCAGGATGGATTGAACATCCACATCAAGAAAAGAAAAATCCTTACAACTATGTCAGTAAGCAACTTCTTGATTAATGGAGAAATGATTGAGGTTGTTCAAGATTTTGCTTTATTTATACAATCAACACCCATGGAACCAATTGTTAACAATTCATATCATGTATTATATTGGGAAAAGCTGTTACAAAAGACCCCTTTAAAGTGTTGAAAAGTAAAGATATCACTTTGAAAATGAAGGTTTGCCTGATTTATTCCATAGTATTTTCAGCACATCATATGCTTGTGAAAGCTAGATGCTGAATAAGGGAGACAGGAGAAGAATTGATGCTTTTGAATTATGGTGCTAGAGATGAATATTGAATATACCATGGGCCACTGGGCTGGGATTTAGCTCAGTTGGTAGAGCGCTGCACTGCAGTCTCTGAGGTCCCGAGTTCAATTCCCAGCACCACAAAAATGGGAGAAGGACCTGGCAATCCACTCCCAAGGCAATCCCGAAACAGTCAGCCATTGAAAACCCTATGAGGGTCGCTATGAGTCGGATACCGACTCGACGGCACCTAACAACAACAACAACATGGGCCACTAAAAGAACCAACAGATCTGTCATAGAAGTGCAATCAGAGTGCTTACTGAAAGTAAGAATGGCTAGACTATGTCTTACCTATATTGGGACATGTTGTCAGGAGGGACCAATCCCTGGAGAAAGACATCATGTTTGGGAGAGTGGCAGGTCAATGAAAAGAAGGAAGACCCTCAACTAGATGGTTTGATACAGTGTATGCAACAATTAGCTTAAACATAAAAAAGATTGTGTGCATGATGTAGTGATGAAAATTGTTTTTGTTATGTTGCATACAGGGTCATTGAAGTTGGACCTAACTGGATGGGACCTAATAATATCAATGCCCAAGATAAAGACATTTTCAAATGCTGGATTCATTCTTAAAACATCAGACCAGCAGTTTCTCATTCACATGTTAGCTTTATGTATTAATTAAAGTTCTCTTGTTCTAGCAATAATTTATCCCAAATTCAGTAGTTTATTTCCTTATAGTTTCTGTGGGTCACAAATATAGGCATAGCATTGCACATCCTCTGCTCCTATACCCAGGACCCACAAGGCCAAATTCAGTATGGCTACAAGCATGTGGTTTCTATCCCAGTCTCAAGAGCCTTTCTGAGTTGCCTGGTTTTTTTTTTTTTTTTTTTTTTTGACAGAAGCAATTTCCTTCTCATCCCTTCCATTTGGCCTCCTGCAACTTGAAGCAATCAGAAGTATGCTGAATCCTCTTCATGTTTCAAATCTCTGATTTTCTCTTTTACTTCTGCTTTAAAGTTCCATGTAATTACACTGCATCTCCTGGATAATTCAGGATAGTCTCCCTATTTTAAAACCATGTGTTTAGTGATTTAACTTATATCTGCAAATCTGTAACTGTTAACAAATGCATTGGTATAATAGCTCATCATATTTGTCATCCTAGGGATTAGAGTATGGAATCATCATTCTACCATATTTACTAATGCCTTCAGGAAGTATTAAACTGTTTTTTTTCAATATTTCCAGTTTACCACAGCTGATGCACTGTATTGTATACTTATTCTGTCATCACTGGAAGCAGAAATCCTCCTACTTAGGTTTTAGTTCAGTGCTTTATGTTTGCTCTTGCAATTTTCTCCATTTGTCCAGAATCTGGTTGTTGTTTTTAGGTGCTGTTGAGTTGGATCCAAGTCATGGCAATCCTAAGTACAACAGAAGGAAACACTCTATAAACACTGTGCTATGCATGCAACCTTTTTATGTTTGAACCCATTGTTGCAGCCACCATATTTCCCTTATGTTGAGTTTTGCAACAATAGCAAAAGGAGGTCCCAGAGGCTTTATCCCAATTCCATCATTAAGTTTGACTCTACTTTTACAAGGCACCTCTTCACCAGTTGTTCTTTGAATGCCTTCTAGACTGGGGGGTTCATTTTTTGGCTGTATATTTGACAGTGTTTTTCTGCTATTCACAGAATTTTCTATGGATAATTGTTTTAGGAGTGGGCTGCCAGGTCCTTCTCCTAGTCTGTCTTAGGCTGGAATCTCAGCTGAAACCTGTCAACCACATGTGGCCCTGCTGGTATCTGAAAAGCTGATGGCATAGACTTCAGCATCACAACACACAAGTCCCCCCAGCATGATAAGCTGACAAATACATGGGATATTTCAGCATAGTGCATAAGAATGCCAACTGCTTGAATAGGCTAACATGATTCAAATTTTGGCATTTCAGTTACTTCTATATTCCTTTCTGAACAGTACCATGTTTCTATGTAACTCAGTTCTTATCTATTGATTTATAATCATATTATTGAATTTTTATTGAATTATGTTATTGAATTATTGAATATTATGAGTGCTAAATGAACATATATTGCCGCAGTCCAGCTGCAGCCTAGGATCCAGGGATTCCTGAAGGCAGATGAGGAGTCAGCAATGGGTAACAGACACAGCAGTTTGGAGGCAATGTGGATCTGTTCCTTTTATTGTTCGGATAGCTAGTTATTTATACAATTTTTTTAGGCTTAGGTCATGCAAGTAGTAAGAATATGTGCAGTTTTACACACACCTGGCAGTTATAATAGCAGTGAAGGGTCAGGCTGACCAGAACAGCAGCCTTTACTCCTTTTCTCTAGCTGGGAACCAAGGTCTGCCTTCAGATAGATAAGCACCTCCATGCTAAATTGTCAGAGAGGCTTTTGTACTGTGCTAACTCAGGAGTTCATGGTGTTGGCAGTTACCCAAGAATGTTTTCATTGTAGGCCTGTTAAGGAAGTTTCTGAACTCCTGCTCTGAATTAGTATTACTCACAGAATCAGAAGATTATATATTTATGTGTACTGTTTTTCATTAAATTTCCCAGAAATCCACAATATGAATGCTCACAGAATTAGATTATATATTTACATTCATTACTTGTTTTTCATTAATCTTCCCAGAAATCCACAATATGAAGAAAATAGTGACCAATTCAAATTTAGGAAAAAGAAAAGATGAGATTGCAAGTCCTTTTCCATGAAGAGACCTTCTTTTGGAGGTACTCTTCCCCTTTCGGTAGACTTTCCCTCTGAAGGCTTTGAGGTACTTTTCCCCTTTTGGTGGACTTTCCCTTTGATGTCCTTTTAAAGATACCCTTCCTCATGTGGGGTCTCAGTTTACCCATCATGAGTGGAACTGGAACTGGCAATATACTAAGTTACTTAGAACACTAAAACTTTATACTAAATGCTAGTTTTCAGAATGAGAATTTTGCTATTAATCAAATATTATTGGAATGTTTCTATTTAAAAAATGCATAGAAAAATTGGAAAGCATTCCAATCACCTGCCTTTCTTCCCCTGAGAAAAATAGATCCAAGAAAAAGTGGAACTCATTGCATATTGTCTGTATCAATCCTGCTGATGTTATAACCAGATATTTATATAAGATGCAAAGAAACAAAAGCAAACTTCAACAAGATAAATGATATGAAACTTTTCTATCCTCTTTTAGATTTGATAATTCTTAGAAGTAGGTATATAGAAAATTATATGGGGGATTAAAACTCAGTCATGGTCAGGATAAATTGTCATGCTCTGGGAACAATTTTTGATGAACTACATCTAGTTTTGCCAATCTACACAATATTTTCATAATAATGTTTCAATAACAATTAGACAATGTTAGAGAAAATTATGTTAGTCCTACTGCTATTCAGACAGAACATAACAGCTTTTGCTGTGTTAAACATATGTGAATTCAAGTTCAAATATGTTTTAGTACATTCACACCATGTCTCAAAGAAAAAAATATCACACATATATGAACTCAGAAGAAAGCACAAATAGCCAAGTCTAGAATTTGAACAGTTATAGTTCTTCAAAACATTTCATTCATCTTAAAGTAGGGGATTCTGAAGTTTAAATCATTAGTGTTATGTTGTTTTGTTGTTATTGGGTGCCTTCAAGTCTGGTATGACTCATAGCAACTTTCATAGGATTTTCAATGGCTGATTGTTTCAGAATGGCTTTGGGAATGGATTGTCAGGTTCTTCTCTTGAATTAGTGTTTAGGTATTTTAAAACTTACTTGAGAAAAAAAAATCAGGTATAGGAATGACAATTTATATAATTTTAGCCATTCAATATCTATCCTTTTTATTTATAACTTCTTTTTTATACACAAAAATGATTTCCTAGGAGAAAAATTAAATGATATGAACAAGTAAAATATTAAAAACTCAAAGATGTAAAGAATTATTCAAATTTCTTTTTTATTATGTCTAATCAAATTTAGTATTTGATATTAATTGGGCATTATACAATTAGAATATTAGAAAGATTTTCTTGCCATAATTTGGGAAGCTATTGTCTCCTAAATAAATTATTCTCAATTATCTTCTTCCCTTGGAAATGTTTAGTTTTCATTTTTATCAAAAAACATCCCTTAAGACTGTGGCTGTTAAGCTTTTTCACACATTAGGGTACTTGCAAGGTTTTATTTTTTAAATCCTTTGTCTGGCTTTATCATAGATTAATTAATCAGACTCCTCAGGAATAAGAATTAATCATTCACTTTTTGAAAAGTAAACTTCTCAAGAGATGTTCATGTATGACCAAGTTTGAGAACTGGTACTATAAGATTTACTGTAGGTTAATTCTCAAAGTCTTTAAAAGATGTTTTTTATAATAGAAAATACAAAAATATGATGTTATGAATTATGCAACTATTAAGTATAATAATATCATTAAAATATTAGTAATTTTTCAAGGGTATGTAAATTGTCCACTTTTCATTTCTTATTGGAAGTCAAATATAGAATTCAATCTCCTAATCAAAGGTGAAGTGTAGAAACTAATAAATATAATTTTTCCTTTAACACAAAAGACAAAAATATTTGAACTGAAAAAAATAAAGCCATCTATTTTAATTTCTACAAAATGTCAATTGCATTCTTTAATATCCCTTGATAATGAATATTTTCTTTGAACATTTCCAGCTTACTTTCAGAAGTGATATGTAAAACTGTTGCTAGTATCAATTCAAATTCAAAAACTGTTGCTAGTATCAATTCAAATTCAAATAGAATATCAATACAATTCAATTCAAATAGAATATCTTCACATCTTTTGAATGGCCACGTACTTCTGAATATTTGTTCTAGTTTTTGCCTTCTGGAAAAATTTACAAAAAGATACATGTTCTCCCATTTAAATATTTTCAGTTTTTCATACATAACTATAATATGGTTCAGCTAAAAAAATGTCCTCTTAAACAATTAAAATGACAAAGATGATGTGTTTCAATCATAAAACT
>VMDO01029471.1:0-22586 GCA_007922755.1 Pedetes capensis | reverse complement strand
CAGGAATTGATGGGATACCAATAGAGATGTTTCAACAAACAGATGCAGCACTGGAGGTGTTAACATGTTTATGCCAACAGATTTGGAAAACAGCTACTTGGCCAACTGACTGGAAGAGATCCATATTTGTGCCTATTCCCAAAAAAGGGGATCCAACTGAATGTGCAAACTATCGGACAATATCATTAATATCGCACACAAGCAAAATTCTCCTAAAGATCATTCAGAAGTGACTACAGCAGTATATAGATAGGGAATTACCAGAAGATCAAGTGGGATTCAGAAGAGGGTGAGGAACCAGGGACATCATTGCTGATGTCAGGTGGATATTAGCTGAAAGCAGAGAATATCAAAAAGATGTCTATCTATGTTTTATTGGCTATGCAAAGGCATTTGATTGTGTGGATCGTAATAAATTATGCATAACACTTCAGAAAATGGGAATACCAGAACACCTAATTGTGCTCATGAGAAATCTGTACATGAACCAGGAGGCAGTTATTCGAATAGAACAAGGAAACACTGCGTGGTTTAAAGCTGAGAAAGGTGTGCATCAGGGCTGTATACTTTCACCCTATCTCTTCAATTTCTACACTGAGCAAATAATCTGAGAAGCTTGACTTTATGAGGAAGAACATGGCATCAAGATTGGAGGGAGACTCATTAACAACCTGCGTTATGCAGATGACACAACTCTGCTTGCTGAAAGTGAAGAGGATTTAAAACATTTACTGATGAAGATCAAAGATCATAGCCTTCAGTATGGGTCACAACTAAACATCAACAAAACCAAAATCCTTACAACTGGGTCAGCACACAACTTCACAATAAATGGAGAAAAGATTGAGGTTGTCCAAGATTTTGCTTTGCTTGGCTCTATAATCAACACCCGTGGAAGCAGCAGTCAAGAAATTAAAAGACGCATTGCTCTAGGAAAAGCTGTGGCAAAAGATCTCTTTAGAGTAAAGATGTCATGCTGAAGATGAAGGTGTGCCTGACTAATGCCATGGTATTTTCAGTCACATCAAATGGTTGTGAAAGCTGGACATTGAATAAGGGAGACAGAAAAAGAATTGATGCTTTTGAATTGTGGTGCTGGAGACGTCTATTGAATATACCATGGACTGCCAAAAGAACCAACAAATCTGTCCTAGAAGAAGTGCAACCAGAGTGCTCCTTGGAAGCAAGAATGGCCAGACTGCCTCTTACATATTTTGGACATGTAGTCAGGAGAGATCAATCCCTGGAGAAGGACATCATGTTTGGGAGAGTGGCAGGTCAACGCAAAAGAGGAAAACCCTCCACCAGATGGATTGACACAGTGTCTGCAACAATGGGCTTAAACATAAATAAGATTGTGTGCCTGGCACAGAATCGGCAAGTGTTTCAATCTGCTGTACATAGGGTCGCTATGAGTCGGACTCAACAGCACCTAACAACAACACTATATATATATATATATATATATATATATATATATATCTATATATATATATATATAGATATATATATATATATATATATATATCCATCTTTAAATATATATATTTAAAAACAGTAATGACTGGGAAATATGACCTACAATAATGCCAAGAGCTATCACATACTAGCCACTTACTGTGGACCAGGCCACATACTGTGCTGGGTGTGTTATAAGTATTAGCTCATCTGATCCTTCAAATAACCCATGAAGTGAATAATACTACCATCCCCACTTGATAGAAGAAAAAACCAAGACAAAAAAAAAGGCAAACTTCCTGTGGAAAGCCACACAAACAGTAAATGGAAGAACCAAGATTTCAAACACATCAGATTGCAAAGTCTACATAATTCCAGCTCCCAAATCTCTATTCATGTGTAACTCAAATCAAATTTCCCCAGAGAGTCCTCATTTCACCTCTCCTCTTATGGAATGTGTTGGGAAGACTGCTGGCCTTCACACAGGAGGAGCATAGGCCTTGTTAGTGGCTTGAAGAAGTAGGACCGGGTGTTTTGTGGGACTGGTCAACGTCACACAGGAATACACTCTCATACACTGCTTTACAGGGCACTCTTTGCAACATTTAATAAGGTAAAAGGTATAACTACACCAATCCCATTCTTAGGCATGTGTCCTAGGTTTAGGAACAAGTACCACCTGTAACAAGGGGATACTTACAAGTACCACCTGTAACAAGGGGAGGTTTATCACAATGTACTGGTTACAGCAAAAAGCCATCAACAAAACAAGGGAAAAGTGATTGGATATTATTGTCATTGAAGGAATTATCATCCAGTATTTTGAAGTGAATCCACTAGAAGTATGCATTTCAACATGGATAAGTGGCAGGAACAATATTTTTTAAGACAGGAAAATTGCAAAGTATGGTTCCATTTCTGTAATGTTTTGCAAAATGAAAATTTTACATATTGCTTATACTTACATATGTTGTTGCTGTTGTTAGGAGCCATTAAGTCAGGTCAGACTCATAGAGACGCTCATTTAATGGCTGATTGTTTATGTTGCGGAAATATGAAGACATGATGGGAATATTAAAATTTACAACATGATCCTCATTAGCTCTGAGAATGGAGGAAATGGGCAAAGGCCACAGAGGGAACTTATATTTTATCTGTAATGTTTTATTCTCCAAAATTGGTGTTAAATGTATAAACATTTATGATATTATCAATTCATTTCTGATGCTTGAAAGATTCCATCATTTTTTGATGGGCACAGTGGCGCACACCTTTAATTCCAGCAGCTTGGGAGGCGGAGACAGGAGGATCACAAGTTCGAGACCAGAGGCAGTTTGCGTAACTTAGCGAGACCCTGTCTCAAAAAAAAAAATGGGCTGGGGGTGCAGCTCAGTCCTGCACTTGCAAAGCATGCAAGCACAAGGCCCTGGGTTCAACCCCGGTACCGCAAAAAAAAAAAAATCCATCATTTTTTAATTGTTCAAGAACCCAACTTCCATATTATACCCAAACTTTTAGCCTTGAAACTACTCTGCTCAGCCATTTCTTCCCTCCTTCCACCTGTTCTCCACAGCTTCCAGTCCCCAAACCTCTAATCTTGGTCTCATGATTTCTTTCAGTCAAAAGGTATCATTTACTTAGAGCTCAAAATGCAAACCACCCTGGCACAGTTTGCATTTTAAAAGGAGACTCAAGCAGGAAGAACTTTCAAGACTTAAAGAAATGACATTAAAATGTTGGAAGGATTCTCACTGGGTCCTGCTAAGCATCTGTTCAAATCACATCTATTCATTCTACAAACATTTATTGAGTACCTGCTGGGTACTGGGGCCCAAGATCACTCCAAATGGAATGAGGGAGTATCACATGAGCTCTGTCATCCCACTGCCTCATTTTACCAAATAGGCACTTAGAGGCCCAGAGAGAGAGCTAGAAATGCCTAAAACCACTGAGCAGAGCACAGGTGAAGCCTCAGGTCTCTGAACTCCAACCCGTATTTATTTCCACTGCATCTTTCTATGCTCCGTAAGCCTGTCCCTGAGAAGGGTGACAGCCAGAGCAAACAGGTACCGAGGAAAATAACCACCTATGCTCCTCTCCTCAGGATGGTGCCACCTCTCCCCAGCTTCCTTTCACCATCTTTCCTGGCTTTCAAACAGCAGGTGCTATAAGGCTGCAATTGATTCCAGGGCTTTCACACCCTCCCTGTGGATCCAATGTTGCATTAATCACCCACTTCACAAAGCAAGCAGACATCCCCATGGCAAAAGGACGCAGCCAGTTGAGCAGCTCTTACAGAGCAGGATGGGGAGATAAGCAGCCTGGGCTAACACTCGCCAGGAGGCTGTGTTCTCATGCCAGCTGTGCTACTCTGGGTGTTCCCACAAACGTGTCCTCTCTCTGAGCCTCCCCTGATCATGAGGTTCTGAGAGACCAGCATCCAGCTTTTTTATGAATGACAAACACACACAACAGAACCTGACTTTGCTAGATGATCTGCCATGAACACGGACCATAGGCAGCTGCACAGCAGTGGCCACTGGTGACTTGTGATAACCTCCTCCTGTTCCCCTTCTTCTGGGATGTGGACCTTGGCTTCCCCCTGCAAACACATGTCCTGCACTGCCCTCAGCCAATAGGCTCTGGAGAATGGCCCTCTCCTAACTTCCAGTGTGGACCACAGAACCCATACCTAAGCCAATCAGACCATCCCATTTCCCCTAGAGGTAGTTACTGGTTCAGGGATGACACATGTTCTAAGCAGAGCCAAGGAAAGAAATTGCTTTTGACTGGGAGGGTCTGAGTGGAGGTTGGTGCTCACCTCTGCTGGGTATGAAACTGAGAAGATGGTAGGTCTTGAGTTCCTCCTCTCATCTTGGAGCCTAAAAGCAAGCTCATGCAGCAAATTGGAACCAAGAGACAGAGAGAAACAAAGCCATTCCCAACAGCGTCATTTGATCTGCAGCTTCAAGCCAGCCCTAAAATCAGCCCTATGCCTGGACTTTAAATGACCTCGAGTATTACAATTCCTTTTTTACTTACTTGAAATAGGTTTTCTGTCCCTTGCAATTGAAAGAGTCCCAAATACTCTACTGTCCCATGTGGGAGCATCCTCAGGCCTTTCTCTGAATGTCTTCAGTGACAAGGACAGCTCTGCCTCTTGGTATTTTCCCAAGCTTATTATGTCCTTGCCTCTCTGAGCTACTCTAAGGGAGGCCTCAAGGGGCAGCTGAGAGAAGAGAGAGGAAATGACAGATGTGAAGAGAGAGACCATCCACAGCTGCAGGGCTAGCTGACATTTATGGGAAGTGTTAGATCACTAGAGTCTTCTAGGATGTTTAATATCCTATGTTAACTTGCTTTAGTTTCCCTGAAGGGAAGAAAGATTTGACTAACATCCAATGTTCCTATGAGAGCAAGTGCCAGAAGGGTCTCACTGAACACAGAAGAATGGCAAGCTAGAAAAGAAAAGAAAGAGGGCAGAAGGATGGTCTGTGAAATTGGAAAATAATATGTTCTTCACTGGGGCTGGCGTGGCCATGAGCAAGCAGGTGAAGAAGGCAAAATTTATCTTGGGCATCTTGCCACTTCTCTAACAGCATCTTCCCTGCTTCACTGCTCCTGTCCCCAGGAGGGCATCATTCTACACGAGGAGAACCTAAAGGTAGTTAGAGCTATTCTGAAGTACTTCTCACACGTTCTGCACTTGGGCTATTCACACACTCTCTCACCTGTCTAATAAGTATGGCTAGGTGTCTGTATTGTGTCTTGTGGAGTTGTTCTTTTTATGATAAAACTTGAATTTGTAATTATAATTTAAATTGCTGATCCTTTGGATTTCTGTGAACATCAGGTCATTGGTCCTCACAGAGCCCACATGGTGAGCACAGTCGAGACTGTTCTGTGGGACACCAAGAGAGGACTGGAATGTCTGTGGGATTTCTGACCTGAGCCCAGTGCCCAATGTGGAGCAGGAACCCAGGTGACAGTCACAAATGAGTTATTTGAACATCCTTTTCACAGAGCAAGGAACAGAGACTCAGAGTGGAGAAGCAAGCTCCCCACATGAAAGTCCCCTGTGTGAGCACCCTGGCTTTTCAACACTTCCCCTTTCCCCAGCCCCACCATGTGCTCAGCACTGCACTCCACTCTCGCCCACCTGGCTGCTGTTCCACACAGAATCACAAAGGCTGATACCCCAGCCTGGCCTGGTCTCCCGCCTCCCTCGCTCCTGCAGCCCAGCCACAGGGGAAGCAGCATGCCTGGCAGAAGAAAGAAAACGCATCTGCATCTTCTGCCAAAGCTGCCATGCCGTGAATGCCACGCTGAAGATGGAAACAAAAAAGAAGGTGCTAATGGTAACTTCCTCCTGGACCTGCCACCTGGTTTCCTTCTGACCCCCTCAGACCTGATTCCCTAGATGGTGTCAATGCCAATAACATTATGATTGCCCACGATACTGAGTGCTAACTTTGTGCCAGGCACTAGCCCAACCCTATTCCATGTGCTATTGTTGTTAGGTATCCTCGTGTCCGCTCCGCCTCATTGACTCTGTGCACAACATAACCAAACGCTTCCAACGCTGCGCCATGCCCTGCACTATGTCAATCCTTCTCTGCTGTTTATAGGGTTTTCAGTGGCTGATTGTTTAGGGAGTGGGCTGCCAGGTCCTTCTCCTGTTTTTTCGATGTTACAGATCAAACCCAGGGCCTCAGAATGCACATATCATCGCTCTCCCAACTGAGCTAAACCTCAGCCCATTCTATACATAACCTCACCTACTCCACAGACACATGCGTGAGGCTGATGTATCATTAATTTTGTTTGCCAATGAGATACTTGAGGCTGAGAGAGAGCCGCAAGGTCTTGTCACCACTAATCGGCACTCTGGGTCCGAATTTGGATCTCTCTGATCCTCCCTCCCACAACAAGGGCCCTAACTAATCACTAGGCAGTGGGGGAAAAAAGACATATTTTCAAATGCAGGCAGCCCTTCCTTTTTTTGCTGCTTCCTTCCTTTTTCTCTGTAACAAATTTTCCTATGACTTTGAGCAAGTCACTCAGTCTCTGTGGGCTTTGGTCTCTTCCTCTGTAGGAAGGAAGAGGTGAACTAGACCTAGCTGGCCTTGAAGTGAACCATTTTCAGATGCCTTTTTCCCTCTCCTGCCCAAGGCATGCTCACCAGATCCCACCATCCACCTCTCAGGAAGGAAGAAATAGTGTGAGAGAAAATGAGGAACATAGGGCTGCCGGCATAGCTGAGTAGAAGAGTCCATGCATAGGAGGCCCAAGGCCCTGGGGCTGGATCCCCAGCACAAAGAGAAGAAAAGAAAAGAAAAGAAAAGAAAAGAGGAGAGGAGAGGGGAAGAGGAGGAAAAGAAAATAGAAAAGAAAGGAGAAAAAAAGAAAAGAAAAGGGGTGTGGAAGGAAAGAAGGAAAGGAAAGGAATAAAGAAGAGGAAAGAAAGACAGAGAAAGAAAGAAGAAGAAAAGAAGAAAGAGAAAGAAAGAAAGAAGTGCTAATGTATATTATTTATAGTCTTATGGAGAATGGACACAGACCCTAAGGAGGGAGAATTCAGCAGGAAAGCCTCTGCTGGGAGCCTGAAGTCCCAGTACCATGGAAAGGAATCCTACCTCCCTCCAAGCCAAGAAAATACCAGCTAACAGTTTAATTTGGCAATTTCATGTCCTTCTGCTTAATCTTTGTCTTATCTCTTGGTCCTGTAAAAGATGAGGGTCTGCTGAAGCTGAAGAGACTTCAAAAAAATATTTTTCTCTTCCTAGTTTGGCCAAACAGTAAATATATCTACTTCATTAATTTATGTCTCTCAAACTTCTTCTATGTGGCAGACTCTAGAGTCCATGCCCAGTTACAGAAGGAAGAAAGGAAGGGAGGAAGGAAGGAAGGAAGGAAGGAAGGAAGGAAGGAAGGAAGGAAAAAAAGAAGAAGAAAACAGAAAAGAAAAACATCTAGTGTTGCTTCTTTTCCGAAATCCTTAAGTGAGAGTCACCAAGCATTTTGGTGTAAGAAATCCACAAAATTCTAGAGAATCAAGAGATCACTATAATTATAAATTAATTATTTTTTAAAAAAATCTAATAGCTGGGCTGGGGTGTAGCTCAGTGGTAAAGCATTTGCCTAGCATGCACAAGGCCTTGGGTTTGATCCCTAATATCACAGGGCAATCCTGAAACAATCAGCCTTTGAAAACCCTATGAAGGTTGCTATGAGTCGGACCCAACTCTATGGCACCTAACAACAACAAGTCATCACCAGGACAATCAGACAAGAGAAAGAAATCAAAGGGATACAGATTGGCAGTGAGGAGGTCAAATTATCCTTATTTGCAGATGACGTGATATTATACCTAAAAGACCCCAAAACCTCATCCAGAAAACTTTTAGATCTAATCAACTCCTTCAACAAAGTGGCAGGATACAAAATCAACCCACAAAAATCAATAGCTTTCCTTTACAGCAACTGTAACCAGGAAGTGAAGGAAATTACAGATACAATACCTTTCATGATAGCCCACCAGAAAATTAAGTACCTTGGAATCAATCTAACCAAAGACCCTTCAGATCTCTATAAGAAAAATTTCAAAATATTAAAGAAAGAAATCGCAGAGGATACTAAAAAATGGAAGGACCTTCCCTGCTCCTGGATAGGGAGAATCAATATAGTAAAAAATGGCTATCCTACCAAAAGCAATTTATAGATTTAATGCAATCCCCATTAAAATTCCATTGACAGACTTTACAGAAATAGATAAGGCAATCCAAAAATTTATATGGAATCACAAAAGACCATGTATAGCCAAAACACTCTTAAGCCACAAAAATAGTGAAGGTGGAGTCATAATCCCTGACTTTAAGCTATACTACCGGGCAGTGGTGGCAAAAACAGCTTGGTACTGGCACAAAAATAGGCCTGAAGACATCTGGAACAGAATAGAAGACCCACAAATACCTCAACACACCTATAGCCACCTGATTTTCGACAAAGGAGCAAAGCAAGTAAATTGGAAAAAGGACAGTCTTTTCAATAAATGGTGCTGGGAAATATGGGCATCTGCTCACAGAAAAATGAAAACTGACCCACATCTCTCAATATGCATGAGAGTTAATTCAAAATGGATAAAAGACCTCAACATAAAACCAAAAACTTTAAAACTAATAGAAGATAGGATAGGTAATACACTCCAACATATAGGCATAGGAAAGTATATCCTTAATAGGATTCCAATTTCTCAAGAAATTGCAAAAAGAATAGATAAATGGGATTACATGAAATTAAAAGCTTCTGTACAGCAAAGGAAACAATTAACAGAGTCAAGGAAATCCCCACTGAATGGGAAAAAAATTTCACATCCTATACATCAGACAAAGTCTAATTCCCAGAATTTATAAAGAACTTAAGAAAAAAATTCCCAAGAAAACAAATAAGCCAATACACAAATGGGGAAAGGAACTGAATAGACAGTTCTCAAATGAAGAGTCCCATAAAGCCATGAAATATATGAAAAAATGCTCAATATCCCTAGCCATTAGGGAAATACAAATTAAAACAACTCTGAGATTCCACCTTACACCAGTAAGAATAGCCAAGATCAATAAAATAAATAACAACAAATGCTGGCAAAGTTGTGGAGAAAAGGGAACACTCTTACACTGCTGGTGGAGCTGTAAATTGGTCCAACCACTTTGAAATCAATATGGAGGTATCTTAAAAAACTAAAAATAGATCTACCGTATGACCCAACTATAACGCTATTGGGAATTTACCCAAAGGGTGATGTGTCATCATACTACAGAGACACCTGCATCTCCATGTTCAATGCAGCACTCTTCACAATAGCAAGGATATGGAATCAACCAAAGTGCCCTTCAACAGAAGAATGGATTAAAAAACTATGGTACATATACACAATGGAACACTACTCAGCAATCAAGAAAAATGAAATAAGGACATTCACAGCAAAATGGATGGAATTGGAGAAAATTATTTTAAATGAACGAACACAAGCCAGAAAGAGAAACACCACATGTTCTCACTCATATGTGGGAGCTGAATCAAAATTATAAGGAAAAAAGTCCTATGCAGAGGTCATAACATAATAAAAAAAAAAAAAGAAAAGAAAAGAAAAGCTAAAGTCAACCTAGCGGTGAAGGGACAATCTGGGAAACGTAAAAGAAGGAGGCAGGGATCTAGCAAAAGGAGGAAATCCTGGGAGAGGAGAGGGGGAAGAAGAGGAACAAGGAGGAGTAAGGAATGGGGGAGGGGGTGACCTCCGAGTAGAAAGCTCAACTTTAATAGTCCTGAAAATAGTTATTATTGTTGTTGTTAGGTGCCCTCAAGTCAGTATCCGACTCATAGCGACCCTACGTACAACAGGGGAAACACTATTGTCAATGCTTTTCTGCTGTTCATAGGGTTTTCAATGGCAGATTGATTTTTGGGAGGGGGTTGCCAGGCCCTTCTCCCAAGCCTACAGTGTCTGGTGTTCCCTGGCCATCTCCCATCCAAGTACTAACCAGGCCCGACCCTGCTTAGTTTCCGAGATCTGACGGGATCGGATGCCACAGGGCTACGGCTGCAGGCAAAAAGAATTATAGTAACACCAATAATACCAAAGAATGGTAATAATATAGATGAGCTAGAAAATTCATATAATAGTACTGACAATGTAAAATGATAGTTCACTACAGGAAAAGTTTCAATCTTAAACATAATTGGGACCCAAAGATAGATAGAAAAATATTACCATAAAAAGATAAGCAAATGGAACAGAAGTCTTTCGTGGGGGGTGGGATGGGGGAAGTGCACAAGAGGGTAAGGGGGAACTTATCTGTGTAATGTACAACAAAATGCATATATGGAAATGTCACAATGAAATGCGTGTCAGAATGAATCACATTAAGTTGTACATTAAAATTTTCCAATAAAAAAAAATCAGACACAAAAAATCTAATAGCTACCACTTATTGAAGGTCTACTCTGTGCCAGACATTTTATTGACTGTTCCATATATTGTTCCACTGAACCCTCAAACAACCCTGTAAAGCCAGTGCTTTATAATCCACATTGTACAGAAGAAAGAACTGAGGCACAGAGTAGTTAAGTAACCATCTCAAAGTCACACAGCTAACTGGGTTGGAACCCATATGGGCTATATTCCAAAATTTCTCTCAAAGATGTCACTCAAGTGTCCAACCCACAGCAGAAATTACCTCTGAAAATCCCAATTAATACACTCTGTGAGAAGAACTGTAACTGGACAATTAGGTTTTAAATCCACCACTTGAAGTGAAGTTTAAGAAACAGAAATGGGTGAAGGAAAAATGGATTTATTTTTGGTTTGGACAAACTGAGAAGAGAAAAATAGCTCTAAAAATTCAGCTTTCCTGTTGTAGTCTTCTGTCTCATATAGGAAAGATAAAACCACAAGCTGAAACAAAAGGCTGAAACAAAAGCCAGGCATATGTAGATTTAGTTGCTAGCCAGTTTTACATCAAACTGGGAAAGAATCTCCCCCATCTGGCTGTCGGCATGGGATCTCCTGCCGACTTTTCGTTCCCCTAGGGTCTGTGTCCATTCAAGTATAAAATGTTATATTTATTATATTTACATGATAACAATAGTAAAGCCAGGTATGGTGGCTCATGCCTGCAATCCCAGCAGTTTAGGAGGCGAGGCAGGAGGATGGTGAGTTCAAGGCCAGAGGCAGCCTGTGTAATTTAGCAAGACCCTGTCTCAAAATAAAATTAAAAAAAAAAATGGGCTGGGGGTGCAGCCCACTGATATGCCGGGAGCCAAGACCATAAGTAACCTTTTACAAGATACCCTGAAGGAGGGGTGCAGGGTGTGGTGAAAATAGCAGATGCTGAGTCACAGGGCATTGTGACCTTTGAATTGAAATTACCATCTGAAAGCGGTTGTCAGGGTTACAGGAAGAACTAAAGACTTCTGGAAAGTCCCTGACCCTTGTGACATTTTTGCCCCGCTCCTCCCCCCCTCCATGCGTATATAAGCTACAGCAAAAAATTAAAGACTTTGGAGCTTGATCAGACAGCCTGTCTTGCTCTCAATCTTCGATTTTTGTGTCTCTTGTCTCTCCCATTCATTCGCCCCCTACTCTAGGTCCCTGTTGAAAAACCCCGCGGGTTGGGGCACTGGTAGAGCACTCACACAGCATGTGTGAGGCCACTTAGATATGGGTTCCATATCTAAGTACCACACACACACACACACACACACACATAATAGTGCTATAGAAATAGTATGATAGTAATGAATTCCCCAAAATGTAGACCTTAAAAAATGGAAATAACCAGCAAATTATACTTTTAGTCTTGATCCTAAATGAAGCAAGGAAATAGGTCCAAGAGGTCCATGTGCCTCTTGCTGGCATGGCCCACCAAATATAGACAGAGCTCTTCCTTCCTCTTAGTAGTATCTCTGCTTGTAGCAAAAACGTAGTTTTTAAAAAATGGGAAGATACAGTTTTGAATTCAATCTCTTCTAAAATGTCAATGTCATGAGTCTGATCCGTGATAAGAAACCAGGTTGGCATTACTGGGAATTTACCCAAAGGGAGAGGAGTCATCATACCACAGAGACACTTCCGTCTCCATATTCAATGCAGGACTTTTCAGAATAGCAAGAATATGGAACCAACCATGGTGCCCATCACCTTTTCTGGATTAAAAAAAAACTATGGTATACATATGGCTGGGATTTAGCTCAGTTGGTAGAGAGCTGCTCTATAGTCTCTGAGGTCCCAGGTTTAATTCCCAGCACCACAAAGATGGGAGAAGGATGTGGCAATCCACTTCTGAGGCAATCCCGAAACAATCAGCCATTGAAAACCCTATAAGGGTCGCTATGAGTCAGACATGACTTGATAGCACCTAAAAACAACAAATCTCTCATGATACACACACACACACACACACACACACACACACACACAATGGAATACTACTCAACAATAAAAAATGAAATAATGTCATTTGCAGTGAAATGGAAGGAATTGGAGAACATCATCTTAAATGAATGTGGGAACTGAATAATACTTAAAGGAAGAAAAAAATCCTATACATAAATTGATACATAAAAATGTACAACTAACTTAGCAAAGAAGGGACAATATAAAGAGCAGAAAGAAGGAAGGAGGGAAGTAGCAGAGGGAAGTGAAGATTGGAGAATATGGGATGGAGACGAGGGTCAATGTGGAGGGATGAATGGGGAGAGGACAATCTCAAATAAGCATTTGAGTTTTACTACATATTAGCCATAATTCTCCGTAAACTTTGTGGGTTGATGAAATTTTTGCCAGAAGTGATGTAAAGGACACACAATGAAAAAAGCCAATGCTGTATTACTCTGTATCCCATCATCATTTACTAATAAAGAGAAGGAATAAAAGAAGCTAGGTTGGTTGTTAGCAGGATGATCAATAGACCACTGCCACCTCCATACACGGCAGCTCTTCTTGCCTCTAAGCAGAGCAGGGTTTGAGTGTGGTGAGTCTTAGAGCAAACGCCAGGTTGGGAGGGGAGCTGTGCAGACACACGACCATAGACGCTTATGGAAGAATCTTACCTTAAACTATGAATGCCAGGTCGGGCGCAGTGGTGCACACCTGTAATCCCAGTGACTCAGGAGGTGAAGGCAGGAGGATTACAAGTTCAAGACCAGAGGCAGTCTGCATAATTTAGCAAGACCCTGTCTCAAGAAAAGTAAAAAAAAAAAAAAAAAAAGGACTAAGAGTGCAGTTCATTGGTACAGCACTTGCAAAACATGTAAGTGTGAGGCCCTGGGTTCAAACCCCACTACTGCAAAAAAAAAAAAGAAAAAAAAAAAGGCCGTGCATGCTGGTACACACCTTAATTCCAGCACTTGAGGGGTTGAGGCAGGAGGATTGCAGCCTGGGCTACACAATAAGACCCTGTTCCAAAAGAAAAAAAAAAAAATTTAAAGATCGGGTTTCCCAGTCTGTCCTGACTTTTAAAATCTGTGTGTGTTTACCAATGCTGCTCTCTCTTCTCTCTACCTATCCAAGTCTTCTCCAGCCCATTCAGCTCCAGTTCCTGACACAAACCTTTCCCAGTGTCTTCCCGCTCCCCCTGGCTTGGTACTTCATTGCATTCTGATTCTCTGGTGGGAAAGTTTTGCCTTCTACATTAAAGAATGTTGCTATTGTTGTTGTTAGGTGCTGTCCAGTCAGTGTCTGACTCATAGCGACCCTACGTACAATAGACGAAACATTATCAGAGCTTCTCTGCTATTCATAGGGTTTTCAATGGCTGATTTTTTGGGGAGTGGGTTGCCAGGTCCTTGTCTCAAGCCTACAGCACCTCGTGTTCCCAGGTGGTCTCCCATCCAAGTGCTAATCAGGCCCGACCCTGCTTAGCTTCCCAGATCTGACGATGCCACAGTGGTACAGCTGCAGCCTTCAACATTGCCTGTTCAATTTTTATAATAAACCTTCCTTAACTGAGCTAGACTGAGCTGATTGCTATTACATGCAAACAGATTAACTCTGTTCCTACCAAGAGCCAGCAACAGTCACCACTTACAAGTACTTACATATTCCAGGCATTATGCTAAAGGCTAAACTTTATTTCATGCAATCTCCTATGAAGTAGGTATTCTTATGTTCATCCCACACATGGGGCAATTGAGCTTCAAAGAGGTTTGTTGTTGTTGTTAGGTGCCATCGAGTCGGTATCTGACTCATAGAGACCCTCATGGGGTTTTCAATGGCTGACCGTTTCGGGATTGTCTTGGGAGAGGATTGCCAGGCCCTTCTCCCACTTTTGCAGTGCTGGGAATTGAACTCGGGACCTCAGAGACTGCAGCGCAGCGCTCTATCCACTGAGCTAAATCCCAGCCCCTTCAAAGAGGTTAAGTCACTTGTTTAAGCTCATCAGTGCTGGAGCTGGGAGTTGAAACAGTTTTGCGTAATCACAAACCCAGCATTCCTGGTCTGTACATTGGCAACACAGCTTTCAAGTTACATCCCTATTAATTTTAATCTTCAGAAGAGAAGGGAGAGCCAAGACTAACTGGTCCCACAGCATGCAGCGTGTTCTTCTGTGCCTTCCCATCCTCCTGGGCGTAATACCACAGACCCCTCAGGAAGTACACCTGCCAATCTGAGAACAAGAAAATGATATAGGTCAATTGAAACTTATTCATAAGTGGTTATTCTGACATCTTTTTAGAGAGTGTTTTGAATGATTTTCCAAAACCGCCACCTCCCCTAGGTGGGTGACTTTGGATACCCACTTGGTCTCAACAGTCCACTCTTGGCTGTGGCAACGTGGCTGTGCTGGCTGCAGAAGCAACCTCTTAGTTCAAGTCCTCTTCATTCCTCCTTCTCAGAAAGCCTTTCATCTTCCAGAAAGGGCAGCCAAATGTATTGCACGCGCTTATCTATTTCAGAATGATTTAGAAATGTTAATGTTTAATTCCTTCTCCCATTTTTAAATCAAGAGTTTGATTTTAAAACATCAAGTTGGGCATCTGAGCAATAGTAATGTGCCTGAGAGTAGAGGAATAGTGTGCTATTAACAAGCAGCTTTCAAATTCATCTGAGGATATTTCCCACATGGAAATGCACCTCTTAACACCCTTATCTTTTTGGACTCACACACCTGGCTGTGGAAGAGATTTACACGTGCAAATTCTAAGCTCTAACAGAGTAAGATTGCTACTTCAAGCTGTTCTTTAAAAGAAAAAAAAAAGAAAGAAAGGAAAAGCTGTTGTAGTTGGCATTGAGATTCGCTCATTGCAGAGGTAGTATTTGCAGGGATAAAGGAAAATGGAGTGTTTAAGGACTGGCATAAAAAACTAGAAGAGTTGGTGTTTTAGGGGCCTTTAGGATAGTCTTAGTGGGGCGGGAAGACTTCTATTTCTACAAATTAGTTCAAGGCTATTGTTTCTGTGTGGTATAGACACGTGTGGGTCTGATCGAAAAGGTCTGCCGATTCTCTCCAGGTACGAGGAGTGAAGCATAATAAGAACTATGGGAAAAATTATTGCTGTCTACTAAATATGTACCATAAACTCTCCACTTTGCATCATGTTGTCTAACCTCAATCCTCTCAACAATCCCGGAAAGGAAGTCCCATTATTACCACTATTTTGCAAACGATGAATATGAGGCATGAATAGGTTCAAAACCTAGCCTGTTGTCACACCAGGAATATGTGACAGAGCCCGGTTGTTTTGAGCCCAGAGGTTGCTCCTAGTAGCTTTAATGCTACCACTATGAAAAGAACTTCCAGGCCCCAAAAGCTACAACCCTGACCAGGGTCACCTTCACCAGTAGCGAAAAGGGACCCCGGAGCTCTTGGGTAAGGCGTGCCTTCGTTGTCCCATTCTCTGTTCCTCCAACTATCCCTCAAACTTGGGGTCCTTTACAGCTGAAAGAGACCTGAAAGATAATCTCCTTTCCCCCTCACTCCATTTGACCAGGAGGTCACTGAGATGCAAAGGCCAAAATAACCCGCTCAAGGTCAGAAACAGGCAGTCCTTAGGACCTCCCTTTCGATTCCTCCTCTGTGCTGACCACAGCCCCTCCTCACCTAGGGCCACAGTGCAGCTCTCTGTGCTCAGCAGATCTCCTCTCACACCCACCTCTGCCCTGCACTCCAACACCAACCAGCCTTCCTGCCCACTCTATTTTGCTGAAAACCTGAAAGAGTCCTGTGAGCTCAGAGCAGGAAAATCTCAAACACATCATCATATCCATTCCCTCATTTTAAAGATGAGGAAGAGTGTTCCTGAGAAGAAGAGAGCCTTGATAGGGCCCATGGACCTCAGGAGTGTACAGGATTGGAGTACAGGAAGAAAATAGCCTCCCTATATTAATTTTCATTGTAAAGTTGAGAAAGAAACGAAGGTTCACTTCCACACATTATACACCCTGGCACCTGTTCTCTCAGTCTGTGGTCAGGAGATGACTTCTAACTGAAAGTCTGTGAGGGCCCTGAAGGAAGAACAGAGTTACACAGCCCAGACATGAACAAGCCCTCTTGTTTGCTTGGCTTAGAATGTTATAACATACTTGGATTTATATGTGCTAGGATCTCACTAAGGTTGTTAGTTTGTTAAAGAAATAAGACTGCTAAGTACCAAAATGCTTATAATTCTCTGGAATGAGGTAGGAAGTAACCATGAAATTATTTGATGCCACACTGAGATTAGCTGATTATTTTATGAGGAAACACTACAGCATTGTTAAAATTAAAGCTAAGTTAAATTACTCATTTTCTTAATAAAAAAATAGAATTTTCCAAATCTGGTATTTTCTGGGATGACAAATAGCTTTCAGTTTAGAGTACCAAACATATTTTTAGCAATAATTTTTAAAAACCCAAGCCAGGAGCCATGACACATACCTGTAATCCCAGTGACTCATAAGACTGATGAAGAATTGTGAGGTTGAGGCCAGAAGCAGCCTATGCAACTTAGCAAGACCCTGTCTCAAAATTAAATGATGTAAAAATTAAAAAGCAGCTACGAATGCAGCTCAGTGGTAGAGCATTTGCCTAGCATGGGCAAGGCCTGAGATTCAATACCCTGCCACTGAAATAAATACATACATATGTCCATACATACATACATACATACATACATACTACTCGTAAAGATAAAAGTGAAATTCAAAATATGTGTTTTAAAAAACTACTTGCTTTTCAAAAAAAAAATTACAGAGAAAGCATTTTGAAAGCAGCCATTAGAAATATCCTCTCACTGTGTGCTGCCAAAGTCATGATCTAAATAAAAACTCCACTTCCTAACTTGTATTAAGAAAAAAAAAACTTCCAAGTGAAGAATTTCAGTGATTTTCAGTCAGTTTTAAACATAAACCAACAACTAATTGGCAATCAATGAAACAGCATTTATTAGTTAAATTTTAACCAAAACCTTTACATAAAGTAGTGGAGGGAATTTTTAAATGAACACCATGACTTACAAGGTGCATCTGTAAGACTCGGCTTCCTGGAGGGACACCGTGTCTATCCGAAGTGTTCCCAATGAGAGACGGAGACCTGAGCCGCTGCAAGCGCAAAGGATTTTATTGTCCGACGCGTCGGGGTCTACTCAGCTCCATCGAACGAGAGAGCGAGAGAGACCCCGAAATGCAGAAGCGAGGGCTTTTTATACCCTTACAGAAGCAAAATGGTGGGTTAGCTGACTGGTATAATTTTGATTGGTCACATTGGTTGACTTTTAAACTGATTGGTTAAATCAAATAGCAAGGCGCGAGCGGGAAGGGGGAAGGTTTCAGCATTCTGAGACGTTGGTGTTAGCAGATAACAGGAAGCGGCTGCTTAAGATAGCTCGGGACCTCCCAAGTTGGGAGGGGTGGGGTCTCTCTGAGGCAGTGGAAATATTTTCTTAGCCTGATCTATAAAATGGCTTTTCTGTGGCTAAGCTGGGTCCTTCACATCCAATTAAGCCCTCTTTCTAATTAGATCAACATATCTCTGTGTATTATCTTTTTGATTTTGATAGTCATTAAAAAGTGTCAAAATAAACTGAACCCAGACAAAAATTCATAAATATCAAAGTCTTAAGCTAAGATTTAAAATATTAAGCATAGTTCAACTATATTCATCTCCTTAAAATATTAATATATAACTGTTTTACATGTTATATAAATAATAATATTTAACCGAGAGCAAAAAATGCTTTTATCTTCAAATGTTTTATTTTAGATTGCCTTTTAAAACTTCTATTTGCTGCATGTTTTATAAACCAAATATGTAGTACAGTCAATTTGAGATGTAATTTTGAAATAAATATGCATATTTTTGAGATGGTGCTTAACAATATTTTACTGAGAAGGGAGCTGGTCCAGTAAGTTTGGTAGCCTCTGGTCTGAAGGCTCATGGCTGAGGGTCTGGAAACCTAGGGCCCAGAAACACTCCTGGTCTCCAGTCATCTTTGCCAAAGTCAGAACAGTTCAGCCTCAGGTGCCAAGTTACTGCCATGGCAGCAGGCAGATAAGAATAGCTAAGCCATTTATGTTCCCCAAATGCAAGGGAAATGACAAGGGTCACCCTCCAGCCCTATCTCAAGCCTAGCAGACTACAAGCTCATTGAAAACCTTCACAGAGTTCAAATTTTTGTGCCATGTTGGCATCCCTCCATATTAAACTTCTTGAAAATCTTCAAAAATTTCCCTTTGGTCAAAGTTCATAGACCGTGGACCTGTCCTCATTTTCCACTGTGTTTCTCTTAGCAAGTAAGGAATAAATGTTAAAATAGACTTACATTACTTAAAAACTGGAGTGCATCAAACCAATGATAGTATTGGTAACCATTAAGATAATGAGGCATGTAAATATTTATTGATATAATTTAGAATGATATTTATAATACACTGTAAAGCAAACAATCATATGTACAGAATATGCACAAAATATGTGTGCAGAATGCCTGCAGCCGTACCACTGTGGCATCGAATCCTGTCAGATATCGGAAGCTAGACCTGGTTAGTACTTGGGTGGGAGACCACCTGGGAAAACCAAGTGCTGTAGACTTGGGAAAAGGACCTGGCAACCCACTCCCAAAAAAACAATCAGCCATTGAAAACCCTATGAATAGCAGAGAAGCACTGACAATAGTGTTTTGCCTGTTGTACATAGGGTAGCTATGAATCAAACAACAACTCCACAGCACCTAACAACAACAACATGTGCAGAACCTGTAACAAACACACGCATACACCCACACATGCACACACAAACCTGCACTTACTTCTAATTTTGGCTAGCTTTTGAGTGATAAGATTAGGAGTAATTATTGTCTTTACTGCTCATCTGTATCTTTTTCTTTTGCCAACTAGGATCACTCATGTGGAGGGTATTTTTAATTGAATTAATCCAAATAGGTGTTTTTACTTACAACGAGAACAACCACCCCTTACTATAGGAGGATAGTTTCTAAAAACCTTTTTCAGTTCAACTTCTCCTTTAATCCATGCAATACAACAACATTCCCAAAGCACCATGTAAATTGTCTCTCCCTGCTCAAAACTCTTTCTAAACTTATTCTCCTCACTACTATAGATAATGTCCAAAATCAATTTGTATGGCATTTAGACCTTTTATAATCTGGCCTTATTCTACCACTTCAGCTTCCTTTCCTTCTGTTGCTTGTGTTAGCATATTGTCATGGTTTGAATATAAAGTGTCCCCCAAAGATCATGCACTTTAACATTGGGTGTCCAGCTGGTAGCACTGTCCTAGGAGGTTGTAGGGATTTGGGAGTTGGGTCTAACTTGATGGAAATGAGACATTAGGGATAAGCCTTTGGGCATTTTTATCTTGGACCCACAGCCCTGGTCTCTCTCTGTTCCTTCTCCACCATGCCATGAGATCATCTATCATCAACCTTGCCCCCCACCACATGCCTGCCCTGTGGCCATCGTGGACTGATTCTCTGTGAGCTCCCAATAAACTTTTTTCCCCATAAGTTTGCTTGGGTTGGTTTTTCTGCTACAGCAATGACAGTCAACTAATACACGTATTTTCTAGCTACATTGTGCTTCAGTTCATCATACACCTTCCTCCCTGTTTTTATGCTTTTATCTGTAGAATGTCTTTTCTGTATGTCCTGCTTTATAAACTGCTGTCAGTTCTTTAAAATCCAGATCAAATGTTTCTGTATTGAGAAACCTTTACTCAAGCATTACATTCTCTCTATCCCAATAGCTCTTTCTTTCTTTTTCCTTTGTAGCATGCTTCCCTCAAGGGGACAGCAAACCCCTCAAGAACAGGGCCCTATTTATTCAATTCTAAGTTAACATCAAGAGCAATTCTTGGCACATAGGCAGTCCTCAATAACTAGTGGCCTCCTTGAGGAAAAAAAGGTAACTTTACACAAAACAGAAGGAAAAAAATGTTTGATCAAGGTAGTAACTTAAGAGATATGATCAGATTTGGTAAGGGAAATCACAATGCAGTTGAGCAATATGTGATAAGACAGACCCCAGCAGCAGGGTGTGAAGGGGAATATATATGCACATATATGTTTGAGCTATCCCATCCAACCAGGACACTCAAAAGTCTCAACTTCTCACATGGTCTCTACATTCCAATGACAAGTCAGAAATTGGATGCTTTCATGGAATTTTGGGAAACTAAAACATTCGGTGGGCTGGGATTTAGCTCAGTTGGTAGAGCACTGTGCTGCAGTCTCTGAGGTGCCGGGCTCGATTCCCAGCACCACAAAAATGGGAGAAGGATGTGGCAATCCACTCCCAAGGCAATCCTGAAACAGTTAGCCATTGAAAACCCTATGAGGGTCGTTATGAGTCAGACTCCACTCAATGGCACCTAACAACAACAACAACAACAAAACATTTGGTGGGAGCTTTCCATGGTCCTGAAACTGTTGACCTCCCAGCTGCCCATTTCTCTTCATTCAATCAGTAAGGAATTACTGGTGTCCTTATGTAATAGGGCTGTACCAGGCTCTAGATTAGAAATCTAGATGCACAACCTGTAATATCTCAGGAAGCTGAGGCAAGAGGATTGCAAGTTTGAGGCCAGAGGAAGCCTGCATAACTTATTGAGACACTGATTCAATTTTATTTTTTTGAAAAGGAGAGGGGTGACTTGGGGTGTAGCTCAGTGGTAGTGCCCTTGTCTGGCACACATAAAGCCCTGGTTTCAACCCCCAAGCACTGCAAAAACAAAGGAAAGAACAAAGAAAGGAAGGGAGGGAGGAGAGGAGGAGGGGTAGAGAGAGAGAGAGGGAAGGGAGAGGGAGAGGGAAAGGGAGAGAGAGAGAGAGAGAGAGAGAAAGAAAAAATACAGTGGTCAACAAAATAGATTATAGCTCTGTTGTCCTCTTGGAATTTACATTCTAGATATAGGCAAAGACATTAAATGAAGAAAGAATATATTTCAACTGAGTATAGTAGTACATGACTATAACCCTGGCATTCATGGGGCTGAGGCAGGAAAGATCACAAGTTCAAGGCCAGCCTGGCTATATAATGAGATCCTGTGAAACAAAGAGAAGGAAAGAAGGAAGGAAGTTAGGGTGATAGATATATAATCAGATTCTGATAAAAGCTATGCAGAAAATTATAAGGTAGCATCATGAATAAAAAGTGGCTGCTTTAGATTGGATAGTAGGAAAGGCCTCTGCGAGACAGTAATGTTTAGGTTGGGGTCTAGAGACAAGATTCTGCCAGCCAAACCAAAAATATTTTAGGCAGATCCCAAAGTGGATAAAGAGCTTGGTATATTCAAGAAACAGAAACAATGACAGTACAGAGGCAGCATGGTAAGTGAAGGAAATAAGGTTGAGGGTAATTCAGGGGCATAATATTTGACTGAGTATTTTATGTTAGTGTAAGGAATTTCAAAATTACTTCCAAGTGTGACAAGATAATCTTGCTAACCAGGATTTTCCAGGCAGGACCTACAAATGGATGGGGGACTTTTCACCTTCCTCTGGACTAACCTTGAACTTTAATCCTTGAACTCACAAATTTGTGATTTCTCTGATTATAGTCTTGATCCTTAAGACCAAACTAAGTAAAATTGAATGTGGAGTTTATCAAGAAGGCCATACAGAATATGAGATAAGAGGTAATATATAATCCTCTGATTGTTGTTGTTGTTAAGTGCCATCGAGTCGAGTCCGACTCATAGCAACCCTATGTACAGCACATCGAAACACTTGCCGATTCTGTGCCAGGCAAACAATCTTATTTATGTTTAAGCCCATTGTTGCAGACACTGTGTCAATCCATCTGGTGGAGGGTTTTCCTCTTTTGCATTGACCTGCCACTCTCCCAAACATGATGTCCTTCTCCAGGGATTGTTCTCTCCTGACTACATGTCTGAAATATGTAAGACAAAGTCTGGCCATTTTTGCTTCCAAGGAGCAGTCTGATTGTACTTCTTCTAGGACAGATCTGTTGGTTCTTTTGGCAGTCCATGGTATATTCAATAGACGTCTCCAGCACCACAATTCAAAAGCATCAATTCTTTTTCTGTCTCTCTTGTTCAATGTCCAGCTTTCACAACCATATGATGCCACTGAAAATACCATGGCATGAGTCAGACGCACCTTCGTCTTCAATGTGA